>OZJO01006655.1:0-16468 GCA_900406225.1 Acrobeloides nanus
AAAAAAATTTTAGATGACACTATATGTACCCAAGCCTTATATTCAACAAACAAATACAATTTTGTTAATTGAATTAATGGGGTCGCAGCAGAATACTGTTAATTTTATTGACCATACAATTTATGTATAGAAAAATTTATGAATCGGCTACAAATAGCGTCGTAATTTGATCAGATTTGAGGGATTTGGGTGGGGGATGGGTTAAGTTTTGGAAAAAAATGGGTTTTGGTTTGGGGGGAGGGGAGAGTCACTAATGAATTTTCAAAAATTTTCTTTTTTGGGCAAAAACATGGGGCCCTTATGATTTTTTTCGATTTTTTCAAAAAATTTACAAAAACACTTTGTCCTCCCTTATGGTTTTTCGCGCGGATAGGCACGATAATTTTTTATTGAAATCCTTGAGGGAAGTCAAAAAATTAGCGCCGCAAGCGAACACTTTTTACAAAATGCTTGTTTCTAATCTGAAAATGTTCAGAAAATTACGATATTGTATTAAAAAATGTTATATTTGGCTCCCCCCTAAATCTTATGTAGATTTTACAGGAAATCCCAACAAAAATTTTATTTTAATCATTTCTATGTTGACCGGAAAATTAGACACTATAACTTTTGTCACGAGTTTTGTCACGCTAACTTTTGTTACGGATATAAATATGAACTATTTTCGATCACCGATCATCGATGCTCTTGTAACAGCTATTTTTCGTGACAAAAGTTATCGTGCCGAAAATTGTATTTTCTCGGGTAAAATATTGTATTTTTTTGAATCCTGCTTCGACACTATATAATTTTCAAATTGTTAAATTATTCACGTTTTTATGTAACAAAAAATAAAAAAATAGTTAAAATGGTTATAATACTCAAAGTTTGAATAATTTATACAATAAGATTAATTTCATTGAATAATCCAAATTTACTATCATCAACCACTTCTTCTTCCCGAAGTTGTTGATCTTCCTCCTTTTGAAAATAATAAATTTGATTAAACGCTTCACAAATTTCCTCCTCCAACCCTTGTACAACAAAATCCGGCAAATCTTGTTCCGGAGCATTCTTAATCGCTTCAACCAACTTCTCGAATTGTTCTTGCATAAATGGGATCAATTTTCCGACTGCTCGGAAAAATTCTTGGTCGAATGCATCATTATCTCCAGTTTTGCAAAATTTGATGAACTTGCGAATGATTACCACAACAGGTTTTCGGAGGTCTCCTAAAAAATTTTTGTTTAAAATTTTAAAAAAAACTACCTGTGAGAATTGTAGCCAAATCAGGACATAGTTCTGCCAGTTTTTTTAATTCCACCTCTGGAATTTCTAAAAGTTGTTGGAAAAATGGTAAAAATGCAGCTCGGAGTTTTGCCTCATCGCGTTCAAAACCAATCTTTTTTAAACCACGATATAGCTACAAATAAAAAATTAAATACACTCTAGAATTTAGTGCTTACTTTCTTTATAACATCTTGGATTGTAGGAGGTAACTTTTCTACTTCTTTGCGAATTTTATTGAGCGCTTCTTTAAGTTTTTGGATTTGCAAATCATACAATTTTTGAATTTGTTCTGTGGAATTTGGGCATGAATTTTTTATACAATTGAGAGCTTCATCAGGGGTATATTGCTGACCAGAGAAAATTTTTGCATAAATTATATTTTGGGCTTGTTTGATGCAATTTCGTTCGGATTTTGGGAGCTAAAATTTGTGAAATGACTTCAATTTAAAATTTTAAACTTACACTATACCATGCCTCAAGAATTTCTTTGTCACTAAATGCTAAAATTTGAACTTTACGCATATTTAGCTATGATTTTCTTACCCTTGACAAAATGGATCAAACCCTTTTTGAACTCTTCCTTGTCAAAGTTTTGTTTAAACAAATCCTGAATCGCTTGATTAAGACCTTTCAGCTTTTCGGGATCCATCTTTTTTGTCTTCACATTTCTAAGTGTATAGAACGGCTTGGCATCAAACTCGACAACCAAAGCAGCCAAAAATAGAAACAAAACTATCAAAAGTTTCATGTTTAAGCAGGGAGTCAAAACAGTTGATTAAATCCAAGATGAGTAACATTTTATAGTTTTCTCAGAATTCCTTATCACCTCATAAACTCGTGTTGTTATTTATAAATTTCTTAATATGTTTACCATAAGTAGGTAATTGGCAAATGTAAATAGCCCAAAATTCGAATAAAATTTTATTTTTAGAACGTTTGCAAGATAAAATTATTCAAAAAAACAAGATGTTTGATCAAAATTTTATGTTTGGTCATGAAAAAATGTGCTAAATTTGTGTTCTGAAAAAATTTTCTTCAAAATATTAATGTAAGCTTCGATTTTAATTATCAAAATTTTCCATTATTTCCACTAAAAATATCCAAAAATATTTTACATTTTCTCAAAAAAAATATAATCTTCTGACAGTGACGTAGCCAGGATTTTTTCATTCGGGATGGGTACAAGATCTCGATTTTTTATTTTTGTCAAAAACATAAGGGGGACTCTTTGGATTTTTAAACTTTTTTGGTCCATAGTGGAGGGTACAAGTACCTCTTGTACCCCGGTACGTTCATGTCTTCTGATAGGAACCATCTAGAAGTGTGACATCGAAACCGATATCGAAACCTAGCACAAATTGTTCTCATATATGATTTACTCACATAAGTGAAGGAATTTTCAATTTTTGTCGATTTTTTCGAAAAATCGTTAGCAATTTTTTCAATTTAAAACGAAATAACATTTGTCGAATATCATATTATTGTTATAAAAATTGTTTATAAGGCTTTGATTTTTATTTAAAATTTTTTGCCATTGACTACGTAATTATGGGTGGGGGAGGGAGGGGGTAGCCAAATGATTATGATTGATCACAGGGGGAGGGGGTCAAAAAACCGAAAATTTTGATTACGTAATATCTGGATGACCCCTTTTACGCTTCGGCGATGTGCGCAATTGATTTCTCGCATGATATTACCCCTAATAATGATCTTTTTAGGAGAAAATTTTTTTCTTGGATTAGGCCATAAATGTCACCCCCTTTAAAAAATGGTAATGGTTTTAATAATTCGCTTAGTAACACCACTGCTCGTGTGTAAAACTTGGTTGTACGTTAATTTTACACCATTGTAAAATATCGAATATAATCTCTCGGAGTTGTTAATGAGATCGCCTTTTCGATCCACCGAACAAGATTCACGAACGATCGCGGATTCGGAGAAAGAGATATAATATCTAAAAGCTGAAGAAAAAAATCAAAAAGTTGTTTCTTTCTTATCGCTCATTTTTTTCTAAAAATACTTGTTTTATTATTTTAAAACAAAAAACAATTGACAATTGAGCAAATTTTCCGATGAATCTTTTGTTTTCGTACGATTGGGTGTTTAAGAAGCTCGTTTGCTGATGGTCTAAAAGTTGGATTCGGATCCATCATCCATTCAATAATATTGCGCAACTCTGGTGAGATTCCTAAAATAAATTTTTATTACAGTGTATCTAAAAAACCCGGAATTTTGCCATTTTTCGAAAATATTTTATATATTTTTTCTAAAATAATCAATTGGGGGTTTTTATATGAGGAATCGATTGTGCGCATTGAAAAATCTTGAAAACGCTTCCCTAACCCAGAATAAGTTCAACACATTTCAAAAAATTGTAAAAATTTTTTATACTGACTCAGGGTCAGGGAAGCATGTTTAAAGGGGGGGGGGGGTTCAACTTACGGCCGGGTAGAAAATTTTTTTAACAAGTGACCATTTAGGGGTAAGTTTATGCGAGGAATCAATTGCGCGCATTGAAAAATTCTGAAAAATTTTTTCGGGGGTCAAAAAATTGAAAAAAATAACCCCTAATTTTGACGCAATTTTTTCCATTTTTTGACCCCAGGAAAATTTTTTCAGAATTTTTCGATGCGCGCAATCGATTTCTCGCATAAAATTACCCCTAAATGGTCACTTGTTAAAAAAATTTTAAAAATTTTTCTACCCGGCCGTAAGTTGGGCCCCCCTTTAAGATTGTTTCAATGTGCTCAATCTATTCTTCGTATAGAAAACCCCCATAGGGTTATTTTAGAAAAAATTTAAAAAATTTAGTCGAAAAATTCCTGTTTGTCACCCTGTAATAAAAACTCGTAATAAAAATTTACTTTCGATAAATATTTCGGGGGTATGCCCGGATCGAAGTATGTGCCAATGAGGATCATAAACAAATTGGTCGCTTTTATTTATGTGTCCCCTCCTTGGCAAATACACATCAGTTGCCAGCTCAAGTATCGAAATTCCCAGACTGAAAATATCAAGTGCTTTAGTAACAATCTGATCACGAGGTAGACAGTTGTTAAAAAATTCGGCCGCCAAATATCTGGTATCGCCTTCTTCAGCAGTGTTTGGATCATCCTAAAAATTGATTTGACTTCCATGTTTTTTTAGGAACTCATGATAATTGGAGCTTAGAATTCTCCAAATATAGAAAAGCTTTGTTTGAGCGAATGATCTTACTTTGTTTAGATCGAAGATTAAACCGAAATCACCCAACTTGCAAACACCATTAGCAGAAAGGAAAATATTTTCGGGCTTAATATCCAAGTGTAAAACATTGTGTTTATGGAGATGCTCCACTGCCAAAAAATAATTTCTTTAAAATAGAACAAATTTACAAGGGTGTTCAATAGATACATATGCAGGATTATAAAATCAGCATTTAAAACTTTTTATTTGAAGCATACGTAAACTCATATATGGGATAGCCCATCAGTGTCGTAGAAAGGCCAAAATTTCGGAGCAAGCGGATGGCCAAAAACATAAGGGCCTCCCTAGAGGGGCCTTATTGCTAATTTTTCTTAATATGTGTTTTTTCAGATTTCGCCCAAAATGAAAAACATAAGGAGTACCCCTATGATTTTTTGACCATCGGTCAGTTTCGGGGGTGCACCGCCCAATCCGCCTTGTAGTAAGGCGCTGTAGCCGTACTACGTTATCAGGTTAGGAGGGAGGATAGCCGAAATGATGATGGTTGATGATGTCATCATCAAATTTAAAATGTGTAAATTTTATAATAATCCAATGGATCTTTTAGTCTTCATAAAGGTCCAGCCCCATGCCAAATTTGTTGAGTAATCTTTTGCGTGAAATATTTAGCGTGTGTCATTGGAATCTTATACAAGGCCGACGTTAACACCCCCTCCCCCCTTCCAAATTGGGGGGGGGAGGGGAGAGGTAATCGATCACCAATTTTGGAAGTCGCCTGATCAACTTTTTTTGAAAATCTTAGCCAACCGATCAAGGCTTAAGGGGGGGGGGGCCAACCGATCAAGGACTCAAAATTTTGGGGGTATTTGTTAACGTCTGATACAAGGTGAGTAAAAAAATCTGAATTTTACAATTTTCGATTTTTTTAAAAACTTTATCCAAAATCACAAAAATCAATATTAGGAGTTGTTGACTAAAATTAACTCCTACCAAAATTATATCGATAAAATAATTCCATATGTCGTTTTCGAGAATTTCGTGATTGTTCTCAGCAATCTTGTCCAAACTCGTTTCGCAAAGTTTCGTTTGAATGTACAACCGTTGATTCTCTTCCCAAGCCATATAAAAACGAATTAGGTTCGAATGAGGCGGTAATATTTCATGTTTTTCGGCTTCTCGATGCTTGAAGCGACGATCTGCCGAATTTCTATACAATTCCTTTATACATTTCACGGCAAAACGACGTCTATCTTCAAGAGATCTAACTTGGTACACCTAAAATAAAAATATATTATTTTCCGAGAAAGAAACTCTTATCTCTCCAAACTTTCCAACGCCAAGTTCTTTTTCGATAACAAAGACTTGTTCAAGATACGTTTCTTTTTTAGTTGGGTTGTAAAGTTTGCTAAGTGTTGGTGCTATAAAAGAAACCTTAAATTTACAGGGAATTTCAAATTTTCATGCCGCTGAAATTTGCTAATAAATTTTTTATTTTGCAATCATTTTTTAATTCATTTTTTATTTTAATCTTGAGAAAGAGAAAAAGGAAACCGAATCAGGTGGATAAAAATGGGGAAAATGAGAAATTTTAAAAACGGCTTGCACTTTAGACCCAGTTCGCCGAGCCGAGTAAAACAATTACCATATCATGAGGGTTTGCTTTAAAACCTGAGTGGTTAATTTTGCAGTTTATAAACAAAGGTTATAATCCCAATCAGTGTTTTTCCTGTGTTTCCTAAAATTTTCCTACTGTACTGTACCATGTCCCCAAAAGATTCAACTGCACTGTACTTTGCTCAAAAAATTTTTTTTACTATACTGAACCTNCTGTGTTTCCTAAAATTTTCCTACTGTACTGTACCATGTCCCCAAAAGATTCAACTGCACTGTACTTTGCTCAAAAAATTTTTTTTACTATACTGAACCTTGCCAAAAAATTTCAATTTTGCTGTATAATGTCCCCAAAAAATTCTACTGTACTTTACTGTACCTTTCCCAAAAAATTTTTCAATATACTGTACTTTATTCAAAATTTTTCAATTCAGAAAATAATGATTTTTAATTTTTTTCTATACAGCTCCAGTAAATGTTTACCGCCCAAAAATTATTACAAAATGTGTTAGAAGCCAAAATGGAAATATGCAAAAATTTTCAATGAATTTTGAGAACATGAAATTTGATCTAGGATTCGAACCTGCGACCTTAAACTGAAATTTAGCACTCTAACTATTCGGCCATAAATAATTTTTAGGGAACACTTAATATGGTACTCATTTTAATCGTCTCTTTGACAAGGGATACTCAGGACTTGTCAATTTCAAAATTTATTTATTTTTTGCTCAAAAATTGACGCCAATCTATTTGTTATGATGCTAAATGAGAATATCCAGTGCATCAGAATTTTAGCCTCACTAGAACGCATCTGGGGCTGCCCCAATGGCCATAAATAGCCTTTTTAGGGGTATTTTTAGCTTTAAAAATCATCTAAAATTAATTTCTTTTTGCAGTAAAAAGTCATATTTCACCATTTTTGGCTATGCCCAGCTTCCAAGTTTGTCGAGTAATTTGAAATTGTTAAAAAAAATCGATTTTGAGACCAAGTGGTTATGCTAGACAAAGAATCGATTTTTCAAAAAAATTCAAATTGTTCCAAAAATGCTTGGAAGTTGTTGGGCATAGACAAAAACGGTGAAATATGACTTTTTACCGCAAAAAGAAATTTAATTTAGGTGATTTTTAGAGATAAAAATATCTTTAAAAAAAACTATTTATGACCTTGGAGCAGCGCCAGGTCGCGCTCTAGTAAGACTGATGCAATAGGTCATTTGGCATCATGACAAATAGACTGGCGCCAATTCTGTTTTTTTATACTTTGGAATGATATCAAAAAACAGAATATTGGAAAAAAATTGAAAAAAAAAGATTTGTTTCCCCTAGGAGATTTATCGAATTTTAAACAAAAAAATTATTTTTTTAAATTAATTTTTTTTTCATAAAACCTTTTCTCCAAGATAAAAAAAGATTTAGCAAAAACGGCTTCAAAATAACAAAAATTCTATGATCAAATTTCAGCGTCACGAAAATTTGAAATACTCTGTTGAAAGAGATTGGGAAAGCTATAAAGCTCGATTTACCTTTATCTCGAGATTTATGTGATATCACAACTGCCTTTTTTATAGATTCCGGTGAGGAATCTCGATTGTATATTGGCACAGTTTTGGAAAGTTCAGGAGCTGTTTGATCACATAACGAATATCGGGTTTTCTAAAAAGAAATGTCTGAACACAAATTTTCGAGTTTTTTTCTAGGAAGGTGGAATAAATGGACAAAAATTACTTTTTCTAATTTAGTTGTAAGAGATGGATTCATAAAAGGATAACTGATTTTTTCTTGTGGTGACAAAGAGATATCTTCCATGTTATTACGCATTTTTCAATAAATTAAAGACCTCATCCAATGTTGGGGGATAATATCATTTGGTAGTCCATAAAATTTTGAGCATTTTATTGTTTTTACACCATTACATTGAAAATTTAACGATCAAAATGTGAGCAAAACAAAATTGTGAAAATTTTAAAACGGGTTTGAAAATGCAAATTTTGTAAATTTTTGTATAAAAAAAGACTAAAAAGGGATCAGTAGCGAACGCAATGGGCGACCTCCCCCTCTCGGAATGGGCGACCTCCCCCTCTTGGAATGGGCGACCTCCTCCCTCGGAATGGGCGACCTCCCCCCCTCATTGTTGGAAAAATGAAACATTTTCTCCATTGTCCCCCTCTTATGAATTGCCAAAAAATTTTGGAACATTTTTTCATCTGAGAATTGTTCGAAAATTGTGAAAATGCACTATTTCTAAACGCTAGTGCGGACCCTCAAAGTACAGAGGGGACCTATTACACAAAAGTAAAAGTGCAAAGTCAGAAGTGCAAAGTAAACAGTGTAAAGTAAAGATGCAAAGTGCACCAAAAATGCACTAAAAAACTGCAAAGTGTACACTTTGCACTTTTCACACTTTTAACTTTGCACTTTTGACTTTTTTCGAGAAAAAAAAGTGAAGAGTCGAGCTTGATGTTTCAATTTTGAAAGTCAAAATTGCAAAGTAAAAGTCAAAAGTGTGAACTTTGCAATTTTTTAGTGCATTTTTTACTGGGGTATGTCGTAGAAAATTCAGAATGTAGTAAATTTTCTTTAAAAATTTAGAAAATATGGAAAATCTTACAAGGGACGTCACGGAACTGTCATACTCAACAATTTTTCAAACCCGGCTAACTTTGTAGAGCATACCCACTTGCCATTTAAAAGTGATCGAATTTTTACCTTACAAGCTCTTGGCTTTGAGATATGAGGCTCGAAAGTTTCAAAAATTTTATACGGATTATGCAAGTATTTTGAGTACAGTAATTTTATGTGATCATGGCTCAGTGCAAGTGCATTAGCCAATGCATACATTGTCTATGGTTCGACTCCGGACAATTTTTGAAACTTTCGAGCCTCATAGCTCAAAGCCATGAGCTTGTAAGGTAAAAATTCGATCACTTTTAAATGGCAAGTGGGTATGCTCTACAAAGTTAGCCAGGTTTGAAAATTTTTTGAATATGACAGTTCTGTGACGCCCTTTGTTAGAAAAATTTAGGTTGTAGTAAATTTACTTAGAAAATGTTGAGAAATTTACAATAAAAAGAAGATGCAAAAAATCAGAAACGATTTTAAAAAGTGGAATACCTTGACATATTTTATATGAACTATTTCGACCTTGAACGAACCGAAGAGTTGAAAAACCGATAAAGAAAACCGAACGTATTTTTTTACGATTTTTATCGGTCTTCGCTATTAGAAGTCATCGGAGTTTGAAATTGTTTTTAGATTCCTCATACTCTCTTCTAGGGTGATGAAAATAGAACGCCTTAAAAACGGATTGGGTAACAAATAGTTTTAAAAATATTTTGCGCTGACTTTTTGCCCCTCCCCCTCGAGTAATTCTCAAAAATCTGTTACAAAAATACTTTCAAAAAAGTTGTGCCACTCTGTAGGTGGCACCGACCAAATTGTTTCTATAGTTCGATAAAAGATTTATACTCAACAAATCATCTATATCCAACCATCTAAACGAGTTTCTATGTCTCGAAAATCTCTTTTTGGGTTCTCATGACTTTAAAGACAAAAAGCGCAATATAAAAAGAATGACCGAAACTTGTTTTTAATCTTTCATCATTCTTATGAATTTAATCTCCTTAAATACATTTTTTAATATTATCCCGCTAAATCAAACTGGGGTTCAATGATACGCGTCAAAAATTCATAACTTTAAAAGACCAGTCTGATCGATAAAAAGTTGCCATTTTTGTTGAAATTCGAAAAATTTATCAAATTTGGAGCATTTTTTGTTTTTACAGTAAATTCTGAATCGTTCTCGTTGACGAGGTAAATGCATGTGAATTTGAAATTCTGTGTATTACAACGAAAACAATGACTTGTTGGTGATTTGTGTATTACAAAGAAAACAATGACTTCCTTCGTGACGCTTAGTTTTTTTCCTGAATCATTAAAAATATGTATATTGAAAAGAAAGTAATTCAAAATACTTGTTATTTAGAAAAAATAAACACAGCATTTTTTATAGCTTCGACGAGATGAATAAAATGACACCAAAATTATGCAATTTCAAAATTATTTTGGGTTATTGAAACGAAAATTTTAAATGTTTTCGTTTCAGGTTCTCGGCAAGCATATTCAAGCGAGTTGTAACCGGTTGTAGTAACGCTCATGCAAGCAGAAAATCGTTACAATGGAGTCGTAACGGTTACAACGTAATCTCCGTTGTAATGAATGCTTGCATGGCATTGTAACGGCCGTTACAACGCTCGCTACAACGGAAATTTGTTCTGATCAATTGCCAATTGTTTCAATGCACGCGATTTATTGACAATCAGGCTTGTTACAACGCTAACTGTTACGACTTAATTGTAACGTGTTTCTGCTTGCATGATGCTTGCAGGCGCTTGCATGGGCATTACAACTCACTTGCATGTTTTTGTCAAGACCCTCAATAACCCAAAATAATTTTGAACTTGTATAATTTTGGTATCATTTTATTCGTCTCGCCGAGTTATACAAAATTCTGTATTTATTCTTTAATGTTCAAGGATTTTGGATTATTTTCTTCTCAATATACATTCTTGATTCAAGAGAAAAACTCTGTGTCATGAAGGAAGTCATTATTTCCTTTGTAATACACAGAATTTCCAACTTCACATGCATTTATTTCATCATACTTCACATGCTCCACATGCATTTATCTCCAAATTCACATGCATTTATCTCGTAAACGAGAACGATTCAGAAATGACTGTAAAAACAAAAAATGCTCTAAATTTTATGAATTTTTCGAATTTCAACAAAAATGGCAATTTTTTTCCGATCAGGCTGGTCTTTAAAAACTAATCTTGCTTATAGGAAAATGACGAAAGAAAATGAGTCTATTATTTCGGTACCCTTTTGGTCAATATTTTCATTAAGATTTTACATAGGTAATTTTTAAAATAACAAATACATGAATAACCTGATATTTTAAGCTTTATTATTGATGTTCGTAACGTTCTCTTATAGAACCATGCGAGATAATATGGGGATCGCCGTCGTTTGTATGGTTAATACTACGTCTTATACCAACCAAGTTTATGATAATATAACGATACTTAAACGTGAAGTAGTCCCTAATGCATGTAGCAAAAGCTTTCTGATGGGCCAAACTAATGACGATACAGCTTATAAGATAGTAAAAAAGGTTAAATATCACTATAATTTTATTTTAGGGAACTTTTAACTGGACTCCAGACATGCAGTCTTTACTATTTTCAGCCACATTTTATGGAGGAATTCCTACGGTTTTATTTTCTGGCTATTTTGCTGACAAATATGGACCAAATTTAGTGATTATATTAGGAGTGTCATTTAATGTGCTTCTCAGTTTTCTTGCTCCTTTGACGGCGGAATGGGATTTCTATGCATTCGTGTTTATCCGATTTTGTATGGGAATTGCAGCGGTATAAAATATTTTCAATTCCACAAGGTGGCCTTAAAGTTCGATCAAAAGATTTTTTTATACCTTTTTATTAACACCGCACAATTAATTTACACTTTCGACAAAATTTGGCCCAGGGGGTTTTTACAGGGTTGGCGGGAAAATTTTTCTCGTTTCCCGAAAACGGGAAATTCCTGAATCGTGAAAGGCTTTATAACTTTTTATGGTGAACTTTGCCTAGTTTGGTGTCTTTGGAAAAAATATTCTTCAGATCTTAAAAATTTTAAAAATTGAGTTTTTGAAGCCATTTTTAACTCAAAAATATAGTTTTTTTCCTCAATCAGGGAAGTGTTTTCGAGCTTCAAGAATGATCGCAATCGATTCCCTGCATAAAACTCACTATTTTCCCTTTTATATGAATTTTTGGATTTTGAAAAATTTTTCGATTTTTACTTTGTGCAAAAAAATTTGGCTCTACGATAGACTTGAACCTACAACCTTTGTGATCAATAGACGCTGCTTTATCACTGTAACAACGAGGCTGTTAATTGAAACGTCTTTTCAAACCAAATATTAGTATAAAAAATCTATATTTTCTCTGAATCAGGGTCAAAGAAGCATTTTCATTCTTCGGGAATGCGCGCAATCGATTTTTCGCATGATTTTACCCTTATATAGGCTGTTTTGGCAAAAATTTTTTCAGAGATTAGTTCCTAATTCTTACCTCTCTTTAGGGTACAATCCAACCGGCTATCGCGGCTATGATTCCTAGTTGGTTTCCCACTACAGAGAGGAGCACTGCTACAGCTATTTATACATCGGGTTTTCAATTGGGAATTTTTATAACTCTAGCCGGTGCAAAACTATGTACAATATTAAATGGATGGCAGTTGATATTTTATGTTGGAGGTATTTAATCAGTACACGTTAGACCAAAGTGAAAAAAATGGAAAGAATGAGAAATTTTAAAAACGGCTTACACCATTAGACTCAGCTCGATGAGACGAAACGAAGAAGTTATTCCATAACAACATTTATGGAATGGTTAGGGTGCTAAATTTCCGGTTTAAGGTCTCAGGTTCGAACCCCAAATTTTAAGTTCTCTAAATTCCATGAAAATTTTTACATATCTAGTACTCGTTTTACTCGTCTTACCGATCTGAGTCTAATAGTGCAATCCGTTTTTCAAATTTCTCTTTCTTCTTTTTTGTCCATCATGAGTAAAGTGGCTTAGAGACAAAAATGAACTTTCTAGGGATTGTTGGAGCTTGTTGCTTATTTTTGTGGTGTTTATTTGCTTCGAATACCCCGCATGAAAATAAGTTTATATCCAATAAAGAAAAGAACTTTTTGTTACATCAGAATCAAGATTGGACAAATGATAAAAATAGACAGGATAAAAAGGCAAAAATTTTTTACATATCTAGACCAATCGAATTGGTGCTATGGAAAGGTTTTTACAAACAATTTTTAAAAAATTAGGGGCACCTTCACTCGAGAGGAATGCCCTTGCTCGAGGGCAGGATTGGGAAATAGGATTATCCGGAAATCTTTTCGCAAGAATTACTTGGTTTGAAAAGATGTTTCTCCATTTTCAAGCTTTGTTNCCCTTGCTCGAGGGCAGGATTGGGAAATAGGATTATCCGGAAATCTTTTCGCAAGAATTACTTGGTTTGAAAAGATGTTTCTCCATTTTCAAGCTTTGTTGGTGCCAAATTGGCTCCAAGCGGGATTCGAACCCGCGACCTTGTGGCCATGAAGCCACTGCACCAACGAGGCTTGAAAATAGAGAAACGTCTTTTCAAACCAAGTAGTTCTAGGGAAAAAGATTTCCCCCAGAATTCCCCTGGGGAAATCTGAATAAATCCGGGGAAATCTCAACCCTGCTCGAGGGGACCCCCTAACTCGGTCGACCGAGTAAGTGGTCTCTACGAGTGAGGGAGGCCAAGTGAGAGGGTCCCTTATATGTTTAATTGTAGGCTTTTCGAGTGCCATGGCTCGCGATGTTAACTTCCATGGTAACAATATCAGTTTTGACAGCGGGATTTGCCTTAGAATTTCAATATACTCTAATGCAATCATTTTTACCAAGTTATCTTCGAGATATTTTATATATAGATATTGGAACGGTAGAATTATGGAACTTTGTTTCAATATGAATCTTTTAGAACGGTCTTTTCTCAACCATACCATTTATCACTCAAATTATTATGAAAAATATTTTTGCTATATTCGTAGATAAATGGCAAAAATCCGGATTTTTAGGCATAACTATGTCATGCAAAACTCTTACAGCACTAGGTGAGATTCATCTTTTTCAATGAAGTGTAAAAAATTTAGCTGCTTTTGGCACATCAGCTATTTTGTTGGGATTAGGAGTGTTTGTCGACTGTACGAAACCTGAATTGGCTTTAATTTTATTGTTTCTATATGGGGTTGTATATGCGGGATTCATTCCAGGAGTATGGACAGCGCTTTTATGTATCGCTCCAAATTATTCAGGAACTCTGGCGTCCGTCTTTTATTTTATAACAAATATAGCGAAAATTCTAGCGTCAACAATTGTTGGACTTATAAATAAAACGGTATTTTTTATAAAATGTTTTTCTATATATGTTGTACCTGATACTGAATTTCACCTGATTCTAAATTGGGTACCCTATCCTGAATATTCAAGATCGGATACCCGATCCTGAATCGGATTTGCAAATAACCTTTTATTGAAGCGAAAACTTTCGACAAGTGTTCAGATAAAAGTTGTAGCGCTAATGATCAGCTTTCTTATGAGAGTTAGGATGTTCCCGTACTATGCTCTCATTGTACTAGTAAAAAGTGCCACCCAGACGTAGGCTAACAGAGATTACCAGTCTCTCCGGTAAAATCTTTGTGACTTCACTCGGGATCGAACCGAGGACTTCTGACACTATTGCCAGCATCTCTAGCCACTCGGCCACCGCCACCTGGGATGCTCATTCCACTTTTGCCGTTATCTATTAGACTGGTACAACATAAGTGGTCGAAGAGCTATCAATTCGCTTTCTACTCGAAGTTATGGCCTTAACAAGAAAATAAGCATTATTTTTTATTTTGACCTATGTTCCTGAACTTTTCAGAATTTAATTTTAGCGACATCGTGTTCGCGTGAAAAACTGATTCAGGATCTCCAAATGGAATGCAAGGTCCTACGCGTACTAATTAAGAATAGTGAAAAAAAAGAACTCGGGTTAAATTCAAGATCAAGATCCTGAATATTCTGGGTCGGGTACAACATAAAAATGTTATGAAACAGTTGATCAAGCAGTACTAACTATAGTGTAATAAAAAATTAAACTTTTTAAGGGATCTTCTTATGAATGGAGATTAATCTTCGTCATTGCCGCAGGAATCAACATTTTTGCCGGAATTTTCTTCATATTTTTTGGATCCGGTAAATTTTATAAAAGGATAAAAGTTCTTCACATTTTAGCTGAAACACAAAAATGGAATGAATATAAACAAAAGAACTCAAATAAAATCTCGGGAGGAGAAATAGCGTCGGAAGGAACATAGTCAGACAGCAACATCCCAAATTGTGTATGAAGCTTTAATTTTGACATGTATTTGTTGAGTACAGTAAAATATATTTGTTGAGTACTGTAAACTTTTATTTAACACGGAAACAGTAGAGTCAGCCGACCCCCTTCCAATCAATCAATTCGCTTTCTACTCAAAGTTATGGGGTCGGCCAACTCCTCTTCCAAAAATTTTTTGGGTATATATATGAAAAAACTGAAAAATGAATACGTTAAAATGATATTCTATTTATCACCACATTTTTCTTTTTATTAATTTACTATCAACGATAATAGAGCCAGAATTTCTGTCCTTTTAAGAAGGTAAAAAATTTGGTACTACATCGGGTTAACTCCCATTCCCCCTTTATTATGCATGTAAAGTAGTAGGTAATCGACCCCAGAAAAGTGATGTTCTACAAAGTTGTTCCTCATAAAATTTTTAAAAAACAGCCTATATAGGAATAAAATCATGTGAAAATCGATTGCGCACATTCCCGAAGGGTGAAAATGCTTCCTTGACCTTGATTCAGGGAATTAAGAGTGTGTTTATTGAAGCAAAAATCCAACATGTACTAATTTCCCTGAATCAGGGTCAGGGAAGCGTTTCAGGTTTCGGGAATGCGCGCAATCGATTCTCCACCTAGAAAAACCTAAGAATCGACGGTTTTCTCATAAAAATCCGAAAATGTTTGATTTTCGCTTCAATACACCCACTCCATTCCCTGAATCAGGGTCAAGGAAGCGTTTTCATGCTTAGGGAATGCGCGAAATCGATTTCTCGCATAAAATTACCCCTAAGAATGTATTTTTTACAAAAATTTTCAAAAAAAATTTTTTCGGAGGGGTGGCCATGACCCCCTTTAAGAGACGATTTCTCGAACATTCGAAGGCCCCTAGTAATAGTATTAAATTTTTTGCTGAAAAACACTCATTTTTAAGCGGAAAACGCTCAACAATTTTCGATGAAAATTTTGTTGAAAATCCTTGAGTCAATGCAATACCCAGCGCCGCAGGCGAAGTTTTTTGTTGAAAAATACTTGTTTATATGTTGAAAATGATCAGAAACTGACTAATTTTTGGTTTAAAAACGTCAAATTTGAGGATTATTTGTTGAAAAACGGAAAAAGTTGCATAATTTTGGACAAAAAATTTTATACATTGTGATTACGTAATCATTGACCTGACCCCTCATCCCATCGTAATCAATCGTAATCATTTGGCTACCCCCTTTCCCCCCCCCCCCCCCCACTTGATTAAGTAATATCTGAATGACCCCTTACATAATTGTATCAAGAAAATGCACCAACCCAATAATTTTGCCGACTATTCTAGAAAATGGAAATCAAATCTTTTTATTTTTTCAGGTATTGAAAATAGCATTAATCTGCAGCTAATTGATTCTCATTATTCGTAGTTTTCATCACATTATAATGAGCAT
>OZJO01006661.1:0-17926 GCA_900406225.1 Acrobeloides nanus
CCAGCGGTTTGAGACTTTGTGCATACTTAAACTTAAAACTTTGTTGAAGACGAAAAGGTTTAGGGATCGATTCATAATTTGACAAAAGTTAAAAGTTCAGGTTAAAAAAATTTACAGATTTTTATTTTTTTTTAAATAAAAAGAAATTAGAAAATTCGGCACTATAACTTTCGTCACGGATTGGGTTTGTCACGCTAACTTTTGTCACGCAAAATTTTTATCTCGGAATCATTGAAGTTTTGAATTTTATTTTCAATCCAAAAAGTTAGGTTAGATCATGAAAAAGCTCGTAAAAAAATTCCGAGTCAAAATCTTTTTCCTATAAAAAGTTATGTCGTTTTCAATTTTACAAAAACGTGACAAAAGTTGGCGTGACAAAATCCGTGACAAAAGTTATAGTGCCGAAAATTGAATTTATTTACGCGTCGAACACATGATAAAATAAACAATAATGATATCCTAAAACAGCAAAAAGCCATACAATAAGTATACCATAAAACAGCATTTAGGTCATAATAAACATAAAAGATCGAACTTTTTAATACAATCGATAAATTGAGATAGTGGCAATAAGGGTTTGTGCGGGTAACATGGGTATTGGAAAAAATAAGAATGCTAGAATCAAGCTTTACATTTTGTGTAACAAGTTTATGGAATAAAATGAGATCGGCTTTTAATCGGTGGATTTCTAAAGTTTCCAAGTCCAAAATTTTAAGGCTTTCAGAATTAGAGGGTAAATTTGCACATTGGTATTTAAAGCATCGTATAAAAATATATCTAGTAAAGCGCCTTTGGACTTGTTCAATAATTATAGAGTTTTTGTTTAGGAAGGCTAATTTTTGAGACTCGTTTTTATGAACTATGTAGGATTTTAAATCATCAGCATAAAGTTTGATAGAAACATTTTCAGTTTTACAAAAGTCAGGTGAATCAGAAATATAAAAAATAAATAATAGTGGTCCTAGAATTGTACCCTGTGGAGCACCACTAAGAACGGGTTTTTCATCAGAAAAAATCACCTACACATACAGAAAAATCATTTAAAAAAAATTAAAATTATAGAATCTTTCCAATAAAATCATTCATATATCACCATTGATCAATAATATCACATAGAGGAAATAAACATATCAATTTTGAATTCATTGAAGTCAGAAAGAAGTTGGTTATAATGCATGATCGCAAGATTTGACCCATATGCAACCCCTTTAAAAGCTCCATAAATGCCGCCTGCAAAACCTCCACATACACAAAATATGATTTTACCAATTATAAGAAAGTTTGAGCCAAGTTTCTTATGCAAAATCCCTAAAAATAAATATTCTAAATTTAAAATTTTTACAGGGAGGCTAAGTTGCATTTTTGCTATTTTTCAACCATATAGCCCGACACAAGCTTCGCGCACCGATATTACGCCGATTGTCAAATGTCGACGTCGCAAATGTCGACGTTACAAACGCTGATGTCACAGACGTCGATGTCAAAGACGGCGACATTACAGATCTGAATCTGGAAAACCCAGAAGTTGGATGCAAACTTTGGAAAACTTTATTAGGGGGTAACCTTCTAATTTTTTAATTTTTACAAAAATTATTGTTAAAAAATAATATCGCCATCGTGTTCCCCATAATCGAAAACCTTTGAATACAAAAAATCAGCGCTAGAAACGCTAAAATAGTTGAGATAAGGTTACCTTTTGAAAAAATACCTTCAAAATTGAAAAAATTGAATTTTTTACTTTTTTAGGGGGTACCCCAATTTTTTTGTTTCCTTCATACCTCCACCCTACCTACTAATTATTAAAAAAGACCGTCAATCCGATTTATCGTTTCCGAGATCTCGGCGTAACATACATAGGGAAGGATACAGAAGTTGACTTTTAGTATTTATGATTTTACGACAAAAATATTTAATTTTTCCAAAATAACCCAATCGGGGTTTTTTGTATTTTTTAAATCGTTTAATTTTTCTCATAGTAGTGAGACTGGGAGGAATCGCCAGGTTCAGAGAAGATTTTGACAAGTTTACCATTTTCTTCAACAAAGCACACATTTGCTAATAAAATAAAAACCAAAAGTTTCCACATAATTTAATGAAAATGAATTTATTACAGTAGCGGAAAAAAAGTGTTCCACTCCCAAAAGTGGAACTCTTTTGGGGGTGGAACACTTTTTTTTCCGCTACTGTAGCATCACAAATAATTTTCATCAAGAAAATGATGCAATAATTTTAATGAAGCCTTTTACCTGAAAGCCACGTTGCAATAAGTTAGCCAATAGGGAAGTTCCAACTAGGCTTGCAAAAAACGATACATAGTTATGTATATACACTGAAGGAAATTAAATACAGGGTGACGCTAAAATAGGCATGGCAAATTCTTCGAGAAGTTTGAAGCCGTACAAGTTCCAAAAGCGCCAAAACCTGACTGCAACTACGAAAAAGAAAAGAAAAGATCGCGCGGGGGTACTTTTGATACGCCTTTTAAGGGGACGACACCGAAAAAATTAACAAAAAACAAGTGTAACGTTATTTTAGCATCACCCTGTAGGGAGGTATAAATTATAGACTATTTCATGAAAAATTTTTTTCTAAAATGATAGGGGTAATTTTATGCGGGAAATCGATTGTGCGCACTCCCAAACTGTGAAAACGCTTCCTTGACCTTGATTCAGGGAAGGAATCGGTGTATTGAAGCGAAAATCAAACATTTTCGGATTTTTATGAGAAAACCTTCGATTCTTAGGTTTTTCTAGGCGGGGAATCGATTGCGCGCATTCCCAAACCTTGAAAACGCTTCTTTCGCCCTGATTCAGGGAAGAAATCGGTGTATTGAAGTGAAAATCAATTTATTTACGTAAATACGTATCCTTTCTCTGAATAAGCATTTCAAGGTTCAGAAATACGTGCAATCGATTTCCCGCCTAGAAAAACCTAAGAATCGATGATTTTCTCATAAAAATCCGAAAATGTTTGATTTTCACTTCAATACACTGATTCCTTCCCTGAATCAGGGTCAAGGAAGCGTTTTAAAATTTGGGAGTGCGCGCAATCGATTTCCCGCATAGAATTACCTCTAAAAATGGTCATTTTAGGAAAAAATGTTTTTCATGAAATAGTCCATAATACCCCCCCCCCCCTTTAAAAAAGCTATTATCAAGGTGCGTTTACATTACATGAAAAAAGTGAAGCGATGGAAATGAAAAAAGTGAATTTTGAATAACTTTTTTTGAATTGCTGAAGAAAAAAATGATAATTTTTTGTGGGATAAATATTTGGACAAGTGGCTTACATTTTGCAAAGAACGGCATCCAAAAATTCCTCATCGATTTTTAGAAAAATCAATTTAAGTTAAAGGACCAGGCCAGTCAGTTACAATCATAGGAAACCCGGATAGCTAAAAAATAATTCACCAGTTTGTACAATCATTTTTGTGTAAAATCCATAAAAGTTTATCTTATTTTAAATATAATGAGTAATAATATAAGAAAGACTGTAATATAAAATTTTTCTTGAACTTTCACTCCTGATGATGAGCCATTACACTTGTCACCTAAAAAAGGAAATATGTATGAGAGGGGATGGGTACAAAATCGGATTACTAAAATAACTGCCAGAAAATTAGGAGGAAGGATTACAAGGTTTATGTTCAAACGTACAAGGTTTATGTCCAAACTTATGGGGGGGGGGAGTGGAAGTTGTTAATAACTCACCCAAACAACTACACACCAAAACAGGTTGTGCATCCGTTTCATACTTAAACAAATCAGAAACTTTCACTTCATTGCACATATCATATCTATCGAACATGGCTATAGTCCTATTTACAAAACCATATCTATTCATGGTTGTCGAGCAGCCACGCATGGTTAGAGTGCGACCCGTTTTTCTTCCTATAAATTACAAATTTTGAGACGCAAATTTTTGAAGGATGTAACAAATTTACCCATAACAACAAAATCTTGAATAAGAGTGAGGCAAATTGAACGGCAGGGTACAAAACCGATTCCATATGGATCGAAAGGGTCATCACATTGGGCAGTGAAGTTTTTGGGCTCGTAAAAATATCTGTAACAAAATTAAATTTTCAAATAAAAAATGGGAAAATTTTTAAGTGCTTGAATTATATAATGAAAGATTTTGAATAGGGTAACAAGTAAATGGGAGAAGGGTGGTTCACCAATCCCTCCCAAAATCCCCAAAAAAGGACAATTTTCCCAAAAAATATAAGGGGGACCCTTATGTGTAGGGATATTTTTAATTTTGGCCCACTAGGGGCCCTGTCAGTGGCGTAGGCAAGGGGCGGGGCACCTGCCCCCTTTCTACACCAATGACCGGGGCCGAGCGCTAACGCGCTCGAGGTTTCTCCGAGCGTGACTCCGAACGGCACTTCCGAGCAACGCTCCTCGTTTTTTCTTCTTCGATACATATTTTACTCCGAAAATTTCACTTTTTACCTCTTTACTCCAGAGTAAAATAAAATTGGGTAAAAAGTGAAAAAAATTTTTGTCTCTGATTTCGATGATTTTTGTGTAAATCGTCTTCTCTTATCGTCCTCTACAACTTTTGCAATGGCACTTAGAGTTGAAATCGAATGTTCCCGAGATCGTCTGAACCAACTCACAGACAAACATTACACGTTTATAGTAGTAGGATCCCATATACTCACTTTGACAAATGTCCTTCTCGAAACAATGTTTCATATACAGCCGACATGCAGGAATAGCATCGATTCGTGCGGATGAACCCTGCAATTAGCATGCCTTTAGAATTCTTATTCTTGGGGAAAATTTTTCGAGCTCGGGTGACAAGTCGAAAACATTTTCTTTTGAAACGTTTAAATCTGATTATTTCAGCAGGAAATAAAATTTTTGTCAAAATGTGTAAAATTGATTGAAAAATGTTAAAATGGGAATTTTTTGAAGTTTTTTGACAAAGGAAAAAAATTAAAAAATATAGACCAAAAATTTGCCATTTTCCTGAAAAAGAAATACAAAAATGCACATCCCCCAACTCGAAACCTAGGGTAACTCCAATGCGAGGCCCATAATTTTTCAAACATGGATCTGCTAATCGCTTTTTATATAGGCAGGTATTAAAACGATTGTTTGACAACTGTCAATTACACTCGTTACTAACCACTCACTATGTAACTAATAGACTGTGTACATAGTAAGTCTTTTCAAAGGTCTTTCCTTCGCTTACGACCATACCACGTTGAAAACACGCCATCCCGTCCGATCTGGCAAGTTAAGCAACGTTGGGCCCGATTAGTACTTGGATCGGAGACGTCCTGGGAATCTCGGGTGTTGTAAGCTTTTTGATTTTGGAAAATTTTTGCCTATTTTTAAATGTTGTTTTTGGTTCCAAAAATGATTTTTTGGTGAAAGAAAATTAATTTTTGAACCTTTGTGCTTATTATTTGTATTTTTTCAAAAAATTCAAAATTTTCATTTTTCGATACTGGTTCCTAAAAATCTAAAACCTGTTTTTTTCAAATTCTTGCTTTACACAAGTCATAAATATAAAAAACCTATATCTCTGTCCGTCCGTCATCTCGCCAGCGAGATCTCGAGAACGGTAAATCGGATTGATATGCGACCCTTTTTAAAAGTTAGTAAGTAGTGGTAGGTATGCAAGAACAAAAAAAATTGGGGTACCCCCTAAAAAAAATTAGGGGAATAGCCTAAAAGTTGAAAAATATACGAATTTTAAAAATGCCTCCAAATCGTCTAATTTTTCTACTCGGGGATTTGCGACTATGGGTGCGTTCCTAAGTTGAAGTGTACGAATCCATACTGATCACTGCCAACCGTACGGCTCCCCGTGGCCCCATAGGCCACCTGTACGACTGTACGGATGGCCTATGGGGTCGTACGAGTAGCCTACGTGGCCACGGGGAGCCGTACGGTTGACAGTGATCAGTACGGATTCGTACGATTGACCGTACGGTTCAACTTAGAAACGCACCCTATGGGGTAAATGTCGGCGTCTTTAACATCGATGTCTGTGACGCCAGCATTTGTAACGTCAACGTTTGAGACGCCACATCTATAACATCGGAATAATATCATGCGCTAAGCGTGTGTCAGGCTAGTTTTGCTTAAAAAATGGGTTTTTATTTCCTGCTAAAAAAATTTAAAAATTCAAACCTTCAGAAAATTGAAAAAATATGGATATTGCTAGGAAAATGATGATGATAGCGACATTAATGTGCCGAAAATAAATTAGCATTTAGTTCCAAGAAGTGATACATTAAGCCTTTGTCTTCCGTATAAAAAATGTCTATAAAAAATTAATTTTATTTAAAAAATTAAATTTAAAAAAATCGCGAAAAAATGGAAGTAAAAATTTATAGAATTTAAAAGTCAAAATGGAATAAAATTAATTTTAAAAAAATCAAATTTTGGTAAAAAAGGGTAATTTTTGCCATTTTTTGGTTAAGAAACGGGAGATTTTGGTCATTTTTGATGAAAAAATGTGCAATTTTTGGTGGAAAATGGGTAATTTTGGTCATTTTTGTATAAAAAAGGATAATTTTTGTGGGAAAATGGACAATTTGGGTCATTTTTGGTGAAAAATGGGTCATTTTTTGTGAAAAAGGGGAAATTTTGGTTATTTTTGGTGAAAAAATAGGTAACTTTTGCAATTTTTGGTGAAAAATGAGTAATTTTAGTTTTTTTGGAATTTGCCATCCCCCCTCCGCTACTAGCTAGAGGTACCCTCTTACTCGATCGGCCAAAGGAAAAAGGTTGTCAACTATTCTCGAGGGCTCTAGGAATTTTGCCAACGATATGAGGTTTTGCATTAGCGGACTTTTGCCAACGAAAAAAGCGAACTTTTAGGGTGCACGTTATCAGTCGTGCCGCGTTCGGCACGACGTTAGATGCGGCGTTAGCAGTTGTGCCATTCTACTACAGCATGACGTTAGCAGTTGTGCCGGCACTACTCAGCAGTGGCACAACGTTAGCAGTTGTGCCGGTCGTGCCGCGTTGTAAAACGGCGGTACAACTCATGGCATGACTGCTAACGTTGTGCCGTAGTGCAACGGAACAACTGCTAATGCGCTGCTAACGTCATGCCGAGCGCGGCACTTCTTATAACGCACACCCTTACCAACGACAAAACATAAAAATTTATTGTTCAGATAATTCATCCACTTTTGTCATAATAAAATTATTTGTTGAATCAGACAGCATTGAATCAAAGCAACCATAAAAATGGTTGCTTATTCAATAAAAATCTATTTAATGATTGAACATTATAAAATTCGTTGACAAAAGTCCGCTTTTTTCGTTGGCAAAATTCCTAGAGCCTTCTCGAAGGGAGACCCTCTTGTTATCCCTCCTCCTTACCCATATATGATACAAAAAAATTGCATCATAAACCAAAAGATCACTAAAACAATTCCTTTCAAAATTTTAAGAAAACCTCTCAAAAATTTCCCCATACCGGTAAAAATAACTACACATTCGCTGAGAAATGCACCTGACCGACACGCTAATAACAAAACTAATGGGGACATATATCCATCAACAACGCTTTAGAAACTACATATGTGCGCCAATTCTATTCTACCCTCCTCCATATGTTTCATGAGGTCTTAAGCCTATTTAATACATGTAATACCTAATTTCACATAAGCTCAGCGTATGTTATATATGAGCTATAAAAATTTGAGCAGCGGAGTATTGGGTTGTGTAAAACGAGAATTTTAGTTGAAAGTAATTGTGTGAAAGAAATTAATCGAGTTAAAAGCTTTCGCAAGGGGCGAAAAATAATGTCTAAAGATTTTCTATTGTTTCACCAGAAATATCCAAATTTTTCCCTTTTTTACCAAAAATAATCGAATTTGACTATTTTTCGCAAAAATATACAAAAAATTTCCAAAATTGTCTACTTTCAACGTGTTTTCAATTTGTCAATAATGTCCATTTTTTCAGGTTTTCATTAAAATGACACTTTTTCAATCAAATTTGGCCATTTTTACCACAAAAAAGCGATATTGGGGGCCAAAAATCGATTTTTTAAGTCATATTGTCCACGACCATAGGTGAAAAGGGGGGGGATATATACTTCTCGCGCAACAATGGTCCGACCCCGCGCAAATTTTGGAGCTACTACACAATAGGGTACCATCCAAATTTTTTCTGGAAATGACCCCTCTATGGTAAAAGCATGCAGGGAATCCAAATTTGACATTTTCGAAAATCGCATTTTTGCGACTTTTCGCTTAAATATACAGGTCTTCCCTGGATCAGGGATGCGTTTTTTCGCTTTGAGAATGTCAAATTCGGATTCCCCGCATGTCTTTACTCCTAGAGGGGTCATTTCCAGAAAAAAGTTTTGAAAATTTTTTCACGTGGGTGCCCCCTTATTGTGTAGTAGTTTCCAAATTTCGCGCCGAGGGCTCGAAAAAAACATAAGGGACTCTTATGTTTTAAATTTTTTGAAAAATCAAAAAAATTTTTACTTTTTTAAACAAAATTTTCAATTTTTTAACTGTTTTTAGTCAAAATTTAACCATTTTTTGCCTATTTTTTCTATTTTTCCTTTAATAAATTTATTTGAGAAGAGGGTATAAAATTTTTTATCCTCCAGCGCAACATCTTGAAGAATTTATGTTTAAAAATGCAATAATTGGACCCCCATCGCGCAAAATTTTAAAAAACATCCACCCGCCCCCTTTCATCTATGCCCACGACAGACTATGATCTAAAAAATTTTACGATATAACGATTAATCCATACGACATCTCCACTAAAGCGCCTAAAAACAAACGTTCTCCTCAGATCCTCTTTTTGCTATTCAACTGACTTGGTTAGCCCATGGCAAGTATGTAATTTAATACAGAGCGGCCATGTTTCCGTCCCATTATTCGTTTAATAAACCTTGGCCATTATTTACGACTTTAAAAATTTCAACCCTAATTCCAACAAATTCCTAGAATAAAAAAATTCGTTTAAGAAAATTAAAAATTCGTATAAAAACTAAGCATAACATTAAACTATTGATTAATTTAAACATTATAAATATATGTGTTATATAAAAGTCACTTGGCCGTGTATGTAGTTTCTAAGAAAAAAGTTTGGATGTATTCCAAACAGAGTGAATTAATTAGTGTTGGCTAGTCGGCAAAGAGTAAGTCGTTTTCATTCATTTCCGCCGCGGTGACAGCGTTTCAAAATTTTCCCAAAGTACTCATTACAACGATGCTAATTGGGTTGATTTTTTATTAATAGTACATAAGAAGTTGGTGGAGCGAAAAGTTATAAAAGGGGGTAATTTTGTTATTCATCTTTTGATGGCTCAAATTTAAAATTTTAGTCGAAAAATAGAATTTTGTTAAACGATCAGTAAAAAATAATAATGGATAATAGCGCAGTGATGCTTGTTTCACCCTACAATTGAAAAATCGTTGCTNATGGCTCAAATTTAAAATTTTAGTCGAAAAATAGAATTTTGTTAAACGATCAGTAAAAAATAATAATGGATAATAGCGCAGTGATGCTTGTTTCACCCTACAATTGAAAAATCGTTACTTCGATTTAACTAAATCAAAGTCATGCCATATTTGCAACCCCTTGGAGAGAAGGGAAGGGGGCAAAGGATGACCCTTTATGGTTGTGCCGCCCTTCAGGCTACACTGCCCTTCCCTTCAGCATAACTTTCCCCTCCCCTTGACACAACCCTCCCCTCGATACGACCCTGGTCTGTAAAAATACAGTCTAATGCACATGTGTGCCTTAAACTACATAACTTTTGACTAAACTCGAACAAAATTTCCGGCTAGTGAAGAGTAGGAGACCGCTCACGCAAATTCAAAGTATCAAATAACCTCCAACAAGAAAATTTTTTGTTACCGCACAGGACAACTGGGCTAAAATGCCGAAGGGGCAGCAAAAGACGACAGGTCGACACTGAAAATAAAACAACATCGCTATATGACATATGACGCCAAAACATGATCAGTAAATTGAAGGAAGAAAAAAGTTAGAGCAGCTCAAATTTACAATTTGTTTGTAATAAATTTGAGTAATGCGAAGGGAAAAAAGAAACTTGTGACAACATGTCAAAAATTGGATTTTTCAGTGAACATGTCATTTTTTTGAAAATGGTTACGAAAAATTAGTTGTTAGAAGGTTTTAACAAAAGATAGGAATTTGAGATGAATCATAAAAATATTTTGTCTACAAATTGTGTAGAAAAATGCATTTTTAGAGAACTTTTTTTACTTCCCCCTAAAAAATGGAGCCAAAAAAGATGGTGGAGTAAAAAAGTCATATATGTGTAATCTGTGGGGGGAGGTTAAGCAGAACGGGTTCTTCGAATTTGAAATTTTTGTCACTTTAAAATTTTTTTCTTCAATTTACTGAATTTCTAAAAAATCAAGTTCAACAACTCGTAAAAATGCCCCACAACCTAGGAAACTATAAAAGAAAAAAATCTAATAAAGACATTCGGAATGCGGATGACACCCATGTTTCCGAAATTGGCACATGACAATGGCACGCATAAGAATAAGGAGCAGGGAAAGCAGGAACCCGCTAATCCGAGAAGATTTGCGCGTCTTTCGCATACAACGCACAACCTTTAATTGGCTAATTGAGTTGTCTCGAACAACACTACGTTTGATAATTCGATGACTTGGTGTGACAATATAGTTGATTAGGCTCAATGAACTAGGCCTCGAAAATCAAATTTTGGGTTACCCATACTTATCGAATTCATTGAAACTATCAAAAATTAGGAGTCAATGAAAATAAAAATGGATTAGATATTGGCCATCCAAACACACATTTGTGAAAAAATGGAAAAACCAAAATTTTTACATTTTTGGATTTTGGTCATCCCCTCAGCTACTACACTTCCTCTTTCTGGTCACATACATCCCCTAAATATCGAAAATTAAACAATTCTGATCTCTTCCAAAATTGGCTTTAACTTCGGACAATATTTGTACAATATTTATTTCAAAAATCGGGCAAATTTTTTAATTTTATGAAAAATTAAAGATTTTTTGCAAATATTTGATAAAAATTAAAAATATGCATAAGTCTTCACACTCTAAAAGAAGTGAAAGGATTCCATTTTATAGCTTGAATTAATTATTCAAATGTCCAAAAGGTTAAGAACGCATGACCACTGACCAATTTTACGTCTTTTAAATATGCTATATAAATTTCTGTTGATCTTGGTCCCCCATTGGGGGACCAACAACTTTCAACAAGTTCTCCAAGTCGGCTGATTTTTTGTACTCTGAGGTTTTCGGCATGAGGAACTCGAATCTGAAGGAATTTTTTTATTTTAACCACTGGAAGGTAATCTACGAGGAGCATACTCCAAAAAGGCCTGTTTTTTGGAAGCCATCTTTGACTATAATCCCGAGGTCTAGGACAAAAAAGAACGGCGGATTCTTGTTCAGCGCATAGAAAAACCCTAGGAAGGTTGAAAATTCGTAAAAAAAAGTCGACTTCTATAGGCTAATAGAGTGGAATCTAATTTTAAGCCCAGAAATTTTTTTGTATTGGCAAAAACATAGGGGGACCATTAAGGAAAATTTTTCATTTTTCGAATTTTGGGGAGTGCGACCGCCCCCTCGTACCCCCTGGATACGCTACTGGTAATGAAAGCCGCTAGTTGTGACCAAAAGTTGAAAAGCACTTGATTTCGCTGCCCAAAATTTTTTTCAATTTTTGGGCCACGTTAAGAGGCGGCAACTAAGTGAACTAATCCGATATTCCTAATTGATATGTATTGTATTCGAAGAACTTTCATATTTTATCAAAATTTTTATTATTTTAAAACGCCGCAGTTTTACACAAAATTACAAACTTCAATGCTTAAGACATAACGCTATATATAACACAAAAATATTTTTAAATATTTAAAAAATACAAGTATAGGAGAGAACAGTTGGATTAAATGCACATTAATTTTTATTTTAAAAATCTCTCAGAAATTTTTGGGCACTTGAGAGAGATTTTTTCTAAAATTTGTATATAAAAATTGAAGGTGACTCGATATTACATGCACATATAAGATTAATAACTAGAAAAAAATTTTAGACAAAGTTAGACTCTGTTTGAAGTTTTTTGTGAAAAAAAAGTGTTACAAAATTAGAGATTTTCAAGATCCATGGGCTACATTTCTACTGGCATAGTGAAAAAAAAACAAAACAAAAATGTAAACATAGGAGAATTTTGTGTGGCTACAAAAATTCCCGTTACTGTGTAAGAAAATATATAAATGGATGAATAAAAAGTGCACCTAGGACAATAATTTGAGAGCACTTATGGAAATAAACCGGAGATAGACAAAAAACCGGAAAGAATAGTAAAAAATATCAAGTTTTTCAACAATAAAAATTCCCATTACAGTAATTTTTTATCGGCTATTTTTCCCATGATCATAATTTCTAATTAACGTTTACGTTATCATAATCCAAAAATGCTTGATTTTTGCAATAATAAATTATGATAACCAAAACTGTTAATCAAGAATTATAGTAGTGGGAATTTACTTTTCCCATGATCATAATTTCTAATTAACATTTACGTTATCATAATCCAAAAACGCTTGATTTTTGCAATTAAAAGTACAGGGTGATTCCAAAGTTCTTGGATACTTTTTATTTCGATATAATTTGTTGAATATTTATCAGAAAATAATCCATCTGGAGTAATTTTATGCATAGAATCGATCGATTGCTCGCATTTTCAGATCATGAAAAATTATATCTGACTCGGATTCAGGCAATTTTCACTACAATACAACCTTGCCTTGTAGGTGTGGGCTTATGAAAGAAAAATCGCTTGAATCAGGATCAGAAACATTTTTTAATGCTTCGATTCATCTCATGAAATTATCCCATGAAAATGATTTTTAGAAAAAATTCAGAAAGCTTCCCTAACACTGAATAATGGAGGGCTGTGATGTTTGAAACGAAAATTGCCTGAATCAGGATAAGATAAAAATTTTCATGCTTCTAAAATGCGCGCAATTAATTCTTCTCATAAAATTACCTCCAGATGGATGATTTTCTGATAAATATTCAACAAATATATCGAAATAGAAAGTGTCCAAGAACTTTGGAATAACTCTGTAATACGGGAGCCGAGCGCCTCCGGTACTAACGGATTCTCCAAGATTGACTCTGAGTCCCGCGCGGGGATGCATGTTGGTGAGAACATCAAGCTCAGTATATACTGAGCTTGAATTTTTTCTTGGTCCCAATTTTTTACCAGGGGGTAAAAAGTTGAAAAAATTTTTTCGTCCGATTTCGATAATTTTTGTGCCAATCGCCTTCTCTCATTGTCCCCTACAACTTTTATAATAACATCCTGGGAAATCAAACGTTCTCGATATCGCCCTACAGACACACATAACACGTTTAATGTAGTAGGGTTATAGTAATATGAATTATGTTTTCCCATTATCATAATTTTCAATCACTGATTTTTAATATCATAATCCAAAAACACCTTATTTGACAATAACTAATTATGATATTGAAAATTAACGATTATAGTAATGGGAATTTTGAATTCCCATTATCATAATTTTCAATCACTGATTTTCAATATCATAATCCAAAAACTCTTCATTTTGACAATAACTAATTATGATATTGAATATTAGCGATTATAGTAATGGGAATTTTTTTAATTTTTCGTTGTAAAAAAAAATCAATTTGCAGATTCAAAAACCCGCAGATAGAACATAGAAAAAATACAATTCTTCTAATTAACAGATATTATACAGCTAAATTTTTAGAGTCGTTTAAGCGACTATTTTTAAGTAAAGATACAAAAAGTAACTAACTGCAAATTTTTTTTAAATTACAAAAAATACCGACTCGTATGAAATATTGTCAGGGCAGGGTGGAGTAGAATGGGAGAATTTAAACAATTATGAGAATAATTGAGTGGCATCGAAAAATTCATAAAGTCAATTTTTATCAATTTAAAAAAAAAATCGATGCCACTGAAATAATTAAATGCGGCGATTTAAAAATTATTGTTAAAAAATACATTTAAAAAAATAATTAAATATAGCAGTGCCTGTGTGCGGAAATTTAAAACTTCCAAAAAATAAAAATTCCAAAAATAAAAAAGAAAAAATGGAAAAAATTTGACAAAATTTTATGTCCAGCTAGAAAGGACACATGGAAAGGAGATAGACCTAAAAAAATTTTGAGAACTAAATAACTACAATGTTGACTGTGCCAAACAATCGATTTTTGGATTTTTCAATTTTTTAAAAATTAGCTCAAAAAGTGTGAAAATCCAAAAATCTTGACCTTATACAAAAATCATTTATCTAACTAGCCGGAAATTTCTATTCCAGAGATCGTGAATATAATTTTTAAAATAAAAATTTTTGTAAAAATTTCCCGATTTTACTTCTCTGAGAAGTTTTCAAAATTTAAACACAATTGTTAAAAGCAGTAGCTTGAGCTGCCGCAGCAGCATTTTGGTTGAAATGTTTGATATTTTCCAAGGGAGTAATCATATTGAACCTAAAAATTGAGATGCAAAAAATCTCAATTTCAAAAAAATTTTCCTTACCCAGCAGGACGATTATTCTCAGTAAATCCTCGTTGGAAGGATCTTTGAAGGAAGTTAAACTGTGCCAGCGTGTTATTTCCAATCATGGAATTGGCCACGGCGGAGACATTATTGTTGTTGGCGATAGCACTGGTAGCCGATGGATAGGTATAGGTGGCAGCCGGAGCACTAGTGGTGTTGACATTGGCAAGAACCGAGTTGACGGAGTTTTGTTGGGCGGCTGCTGCAGCCATTTGGAATTGTCCTAAAAATGAATTTTTGTACAAATTCCAAAAATCGAATTTTTCATAATTTTTGTTTTCTTACAGAAATTAAAATTTTACAAAGTTTAAAAAAATTAAATTTGGACACTTACTAAGGGCGAAATCCTCATTTTGAAGTTGACTCAAATTCCCAAGATGGTTAAGACCTTCAAAGCCTTCAGCGGTGAAATCTCCAGTATAATAGTTTTTCCTAAATTTTCATTAAAAAATGATACTCAAAACGGTAAATCAGCAGTTATGATAATGGGGAAATAAAATTTTCATTATCATAACCGCTAATTGACTCTTATCGATATCATAATTTGTAATCGCTTAAATTATGCGATATTATGTTATGATATTGAAAATTGTAAATCATCAGTTATTATAATGTGAAGGTGGAATTCCCATTACTATAATCGCTAATATACGTTATTAAATATCATAATTTGTAATCGCTTAAATTATGTAATATTAGATTATGATATGAAAAAGTGTGAATTAGTGGTTATGATAATGGGAAAATTGAATTCCCATGATTATAACCGCTAATTTACTCTTAACAATATCATAATTTGTAATCGCTTTATTTCTGCAATATTGAATTATGATATTCCAAACGGTAATCCTTAGTTATGTTAATGGAAATTTATAGTTCCCATTATCGTAACTTCTAATCGTTTTTTGGTATGTTTTTGCCATATTTTCAAGGTTTGCATGTAGAAACCCTGTACATATAGCAATCCTGCCGATGGATGCGTGATGATGGGGGGACGGCTCCCATTGAACATGTATGTTTGTAAAATTTCCAAAAAATGTAATTTTTCCAAACAAATTTTTCTCGTTTTTTTTAATTTAAAAAATCTTACGGGAAGCGAAAATCTCCTCGTCTGTCAGCATGTTTCGTCATATGCTTGTCCAAGTAGAGTGCTTGAGTATAACTCTTTCCACAGAAGGCGCAGATATGAACCTTAAATTTCGTATAAACACTGATATATAAAACTATATACTCACTTTCAAGTGTTTGGATTCCTTATGCTTGGGAATATGTTCAAGAAGGGTAGCTTCATCCACAAAACATTTGTAACAGCTAAAAATTTTTGTGAATTTAGCTTCAAAATTTATGAATGTGTTGAGAGGAGAGGATGATGAGAGAAGAAGAGAGAAGGAGGAAAGGGTTTAAAACTCTTGCTCCACCAAATATCTCGACAAACTCTCTGGTAAGGGGTATAAGTATTTTTTTACCTGTTACATTTGAATGGCTTATCCGCCTGATGACATCTGGAATGACTTTGAAGATTAGACAGTTGAGAAAACTGCTTGTCACAGTTCCCAATTTTGCATTTATACGGCTTTTCACCCGTGTGTGTACGAATGTGCTGTTGGAGATGGGAAAGCTGTGTGAACTAAAAATTTTTATTTTATTTTTTCTTAAAAAAGCTTTTCCCCAAAAACAAACTTTTACCTATTACGGTAAGTTTATGTCAAAAAAAAACTTTTGAAGACCACCCCGAAAAACTAACAAAGAAAAATTCCTGAGGGCTGTAATTTTGTAATTATTTTTGATTTGAATGAGACCGCTGATATATATCATTTTTTCAAGGACGCATGCGCATGATATGAAAAACTACCGTTTCCAGGACGCCGGTGTCTCAAGGTCGGCATTTTCGTTGAGAACAAATTTATTTAACATGTAAAATTTTTTCGCATATGGGGTTAAAGTACATCAAATATTTTTCAATACCTTTTTCCCACAATATTGGCATGGTCCAAACGGTTTAATCCCCAGATGGATTCGCATGTGCTGTGAGAGATAGCTGTTGTTGGCAAAAGTCTTGACACAGTGTGGACACTTGTACGGTTTCGGCTCTCGCATGGTCATCTGATGGATGTCTGGCTTGGTCTCGAAGCCCTAAAATTGTCAAAAATTAATTTTTTTTTCTTAAAATTTTTGTAAAAAGTCATAACATAGTGAATTAGTAAAAAATACAAGCAAGAGAGGAGCATCAAAGCAAAGCCGAAAATAAACATTGTCGGGGAAAAAATTCACAGATCTGAGATCGTTGTCTTTGATAGAAGTGAATTGAAAATTTCGGCGCGTGTTGGTAGTCTCAAAAAAGGAGGACGGAAAATTTTTGATGAAAATGTGAGAAATTGTGTAAAAAGTGAAAAACTTGATCAAAATTATTGAAAAATGACAAAAAGTAAAAAAAAAATTCTTAAAAAATACAAAAAAAATATTCAGTTAAAAATAGCCAAGATAAAAAATTCTCATTACTACAATTTCCAATTTTTCCCATTATCATAACCGATGATTTACAATTTTCAATATCATAACATAATATCGCATAATTGAAGAGATTACAAATTATGATATTAATAAGAGTAGATTAGCAATTATAGTAATGGGAATTACATTTTCTCCCATTACCATAACTTTTGATTAACTTTTTAGATAATTTGTGATCGCATCATTTTTGTGATCAAAAAGTATGGTATTGAAAAAAAACGATTAAAAATTAGGTAATAGGACTTTTTTAAGCATAAAAAGTTATTTTAATGAGGATTTTCATTTTCAAAAAAATTTTAATTTTTCAAAATTTTCCCCGAACAAAAAAACTAAAAATTCAATCAAGTTTCCCAAATTTTTGCGCTTAAAAAATTGCGTATTGATAAATCTTAAAGATGATGTCCTTTTTATGAAAAAGAATACGATCAGATTTCCGTCTGATTGGACCATTTTTACGTCTTTTATTTATCGACTTGATTTTATGGCTCGGAGGAATCCCATTTTTCTTCCTCTTCTTCTATTCTTCTCTTAGGCGCTCGACCGATCATGTCCGTTTGTGCTCGGACGTGCCATAAAACGTTTTGGGTGGTAAATATATTTATGCGAAAAATTTTTTTGTTGGCTTAAAAAATGACCTTTTTGTTATGCGTCATCAGATTTCTTAGAAAATTTTGATACCAAAGAAATTTTGAAAATTTTCAAAAAATTATTTTTTTCAAACTTTAGGTTTATCAACATTCTTTCAAAAAAAATCTTACTAATTGACACAAATATTCGATTTGACATCATCGATTATTTGCTCAAATAAAAAATTTTCGGGAGTCAAT
>OZJO01006668.1:0-15838 GCA_900406225.1 Acrobeloides nanus
ATCACTCTATAATTGCGCAACGGCATTTGTGCTACGACATATGCGCCCCGATATTTGCGCCCCGACATTTGCGCCCCGACATTTGCGCCCCTACATATGCGCGCTAATAATTGTTACCCGACTTTTAAAATATCTTTCAAAAAAGGTCGCAAATTTTATAAACGGAAAAGGGCGCACAAGTCGGGTGCGCAAATGTTGGGCGCAATTATTAGTGAGTATATGTTGGAGCGCAAAAACTGGGCTCAAAAGTCGGGTGTACAAGTGTCGTTGCGCAATGTGAGGGCGCAAAAGTCCCCCACCCACCCATCCCGCAGGATACCTTTATCACAGGGTATCCCGGGATACACTCCAAAAATCGTTTGAAAATATCTTTTTTAGGGGTACCTCCTATAAAAGTGGTGTCGATCATCTTCTCTCATCGTCCCCTACAATTTTTGTTTTAGCGTTAAGGGTCTAAAACTAACGCTCCCGTGATCGTCGGGACATATAGACTGTAATACGTTTATACAGGGTGAGTCAAAAAAGTGTTTGGGCCCGAAAATTTTTTTGGAACCGGAAAATTTTTTACTAAAAATGACCCATATAGGGGTAATTTTATGCGAGGAATCGATTGCGCACACTCCCGAAGCATGAAAATGCTTCCTTGACCCTGATTCAGGGAATGAAGTTGGTATATTGACACGAAAATTGAAAAAATTTATATTTTCGCCCGGAAAGCATCCATCGTAAGATTTTAAAAAATGTCAAAATTTACTTTTTATGATTTCCCATAAAGGCAAGTGCTTTTAAACTTTTTCGAAATAAGAATATTGCTTTTTCACGTGAATTTGTGGATAAAAAACTCTAAAAAAATTCATGTAAATATTGGGCTGTTCGAAAAGTTATTGCCGCGTATAAAACTTAATATTTAGAGTTCCAGAAATTCGTTTTCGATAAAAAATATTTTCAGTATTAGGCAAGAATGTATGTTGAATACGACCCAATCAATCTTTTTTTTAGCGTAACTCATGTTTTCGTGTCAATTACAGACTTTTTCAAAAAATTGGAACCTCAAAAATGCAATCTTATTTTAAAAAATGTTGATATTTTGCCACAAAGTCGATTTTTGACAAATATTCCTACGGTTTTCATATGTGCTGAACATGAATCTGCCATTATTTTTTGTCCTCGACCTCGGTATTACGGTCAAAAATGACTTATATAGTTGTTGGGTTTTATCCCTAGTATTGATACTTTTCAGTGGTCAAAATCAAAAAATTCTTTCAGATTCGAGTTCTCCATGTTGAAAACCCCCGGAATACAAAATTTCAGCCAATTTGGAGAACTTTTTGAAAATTTGAACTGTTACTCCAAGGAGTAAAAAATTCGAATTTTCAAAAAGTTCTCCAAATTGGCTGAAAAAAGCCATTTTTGATCGTAATACCGAGGTCCATACGTGGACAAGCAGGGGGAGGGAACAGGGACCCAAAATAAGAAGTGATCTTTGCATACGTAAATTTTTCGGATTTGAAATTTAACGACTTTTTTTTTGGCCACCAACTCGGGAGTCGTAAAATTTACGAATTTTCTCCTATATCCTCGAAAATAAGAAGTGGGCTCATGTATTTTGATAAAAAATTTAAGAAGTAGGTCCAAATATAGGACAAAAAATAAACTTTTTTCAAATTTTAGGCAAAAACATAGGGGGGGGGACCCTTATGTGTTTTTTCGGATTTTGGGCAAAATAAGAAGTGGTATTACAATTTTTCGGCTAATAAGAAGAAGTGGGGGGGGGACAGTCCCCCCCCCCTTGCCTATGTATGCCGAGGCCTAGTACAAAAAATAATGGCAGATTGTGTTCAGCGCATATGATATCGTCTCTTAAGTTTTATACGTGGCAATAACTTTCTGAACAACTCGACATAAAAACCTCTAATTTGGTTGTATAAATTCCTATTAGAAAATTATCATGACTCGATTACTAAAGACTCTTGTTTACTTTCTTTTTTTAAAATAATTATCAAAAAAGCAGATTCAATGACACCGATAGGGTACAATAAAATCATGTGAAAATTTTTATCTTTATGTTCAAGTAAGCAAAAAGCATCCATAAAATCTTTAAGTCCTTTTGAAGCCGGCGTTTTGAGTCAATAGTAAAGTTAAGCAGATGTTTGTGTATGAAAAAAGGAAAAAGAAAGTTTGGTACTACTAAGCATTAGCTGCCGCAAATGACATGGCTATTTTTCCGAAAAATCTTTTTCATAAAATTTTCTATGTTGCGGTTTGTAATTTCGAATACTTTAATTGAAAAAGCATTAAATTTCTTTATAATATAAAATGAGCTGGCAGGTGGATACTAGTTACAAAGAAATTTTACAAGGCAAAAAAAGAATCATAAGCAGCAAAAAAGAATAAAATTTTTAGAAATAATTTTACTTAAAATTAAGACTACCATTTTTGGGCACTATAACTTTCGCCACGAATCTTGCTACACTAACTTTCGCCACTTTCGTGTTAATAATTTCAGACTAATTGTTGCCTGATTTGCAATAAATATGTATATTGACACGAACGTGGCAAAGTTACGTGGCGAAAATTATAGATTTTTGACAATGTGGCGAAAGTTGTCGTGGCGAACATGAAACTTATCAAAAGTTAGTGGCAATTTTTGGGGATAAAACAAAATCAAATTACAATTTAACACAAATATTTAAAACAAGCTTATTGTTATCTACAAAACTAGGTACTGCAAGTCGGGTTTTTGAAGAGATTGATTTTATCGCGATAAAATTTTCTAAAAAACCCTATATGGGTTTTTTGATACGGGAATCCAAAAAACATACTCCCGATCATACATGGGCACGTAGGGGGGGGGGTTGGCACTTTGATGAGGCGATCATAGGTCGGGAAGGTGAGGGAGGGGACCCCTGATGAGGTAGTCCACCCATCATCTCATTAAATTCGGCTAAGATTTTAATAAAAAAAGGACCTTTTTTTTAGTAGTCTTCTGACACCCAATTTTTATGGACCACCTCATATGTTCAGCGGGTCCATGCGGTGATCCCCCTCAATTTTGGGTCCAGTGGGTCGAGGGGAGACTCCCCCTTGCCGACCTATGATTCCGATCGCCTCAAAAGTTATACCATTCGCCTGAAAATTTGAGGTGATCCCCCTCAATTTTCGGCTTTTTGAGTGAATCGATCAGCGCATAATCATCTGAAACCAGATCCAGAAGTTTTAAAGGCAAAAGTAGCACAACAATTGGCATCAATTTGACATAAAGAAAGCCCTTTTTGAGCCAAGGTGCTAGTCCGATATAGAGTCAAGAAAAAATTTTCAGACATCAGGAGTGCGTTTTTTGGATTCCCCGCATCGAAAAACCCATATAGAATTTTTTTAGAAAATTGTTGAAAAAAATAGTCCTGCCATTTCGGCAACAGCTAATGCTTAGTAGTACCAGGAATTTTTGTTGACATTTAAAGTATATATTTAAATCATTCCATTGGAATTAAATTTTCATCAGAATTACTTTTTGATGATTTTATAGTCACTAATAAACATTATCTTTTTGACGCACCCAAAAAGTGCGACCAAAAGTTTATTCCTGAAGAATAAACTAGAAACTACAAAGTTATAAAATTGACTAAAATCATTATTTTTATATCAAATAGGTTGTATTGGGTTGATGCATAATTAACGACCGTTTTTTTTAAATCATTTTGAATTGCTCAAACTTCGCTTTTCTTTCCATTTTTTTCTTATGATTTTATCTCTCATGTTTAGTACTATCATAATGCGCGTCGAAAATCATGTCCATATACGCCATATCATGCTCTATCGCTTCGAGAAAGGATATAAAGCTGCAGAAGCTTTTCGTGATCTTAACGAGCTGTTTGGCGAAGGAACAATTGGTGAAAGACAAGTCCGAAGATGGTTCGAACGCTTCAAATCAAGCGATATATCACTGGAGGATGAAGAAGGAAGAGGTCGGCCATCGGATTTTGATGATCAAGCTTTATTGGATGCCGTGGAAGAAGATGAAAGCCGTACGATGGTTGATTGGTCGACATTAAACATCTCAGCCAATAATCGGGTAGTGAGGCTTTCATCTTCTTTCACGGAATCCAATAAAGCTTGATCATCAAAATCCGATGGCTGACCTCTTCCTCCTTCATCCTCCAGTGATGTATCGCCTGATTTGAAGCGTTCGAACCATCTTCAGACTTGTCTTTCACCAATTGTTCCTTCACCAAACAGCTCGTTAAGATCACGAAAAGCTTCTGCAGCTTTATGTCCTTTCTCGAAGTGATAGAGCATGATATGGCGTATATGGACATGATTTTCGACGCGCATTATGATAGTACTAAACATGAGAGATAAAATCATAAGAAAAAAATAGAAAGAAAAGCAAAGTTTGAGCAGTTTAAAATGATTTAAAAAACGGTCGTTAATTATGCATCAACCCAATATTTATCTTTCTTAAAAATTTGGTTCTGAACAAGTTATGTATAAACAACTATACTATACTACGCTACACCTTATGGGCACTATAGTGTCTATAGGCACTAATAGGCATTAATGGGCACTATAGGTAAAAAATGCGTAATTACTCAAATAAAACAATCGACAACAAAAACATGGGGTCACCAAACCCTAGCTAGATTTCTCTTTTCAAACTAGCAAGACGTATCGCTACTTTTGGCTGATGATTATCTTATTGGTGATCGGATTGTTGGCTGACTTAATTCGCGAAGTGAGTAGAGGCTTTAGGAATTTTTAAAAATAGTAATTGTTTTTTGGGATATTTTAAAAACAGTAAAAGGTCTCATATTTAATCTAAAATATCTTTATTCTTGCTTCTTTAACATTAGTCATTATGTTTATAGCGCCTCCGCGCTCAGCGCCGCTACGAGCGCGCTCAAGTTGCTCTTGGATGCGTTGAAGAAGCTGTGCTTCATCAGTTTTTCATGGCGCTAGCGTAGTTGCACATTTGTTGCATTTTATCTTAAACGTTGCATAATTATTGCACTAACGTAATTAATTTTTTTGAGGAGGGCCGACCCCCCTCCCAACATGATTATATAATATCTGGATGATATATTGTGTAGNTTTTTCATGGCGCTAGCGTAGTTGCACATTTGTTGCATTTTATCTTAAACGTTGCATAATTATTGCACTAACGTAATTAATTTTTTTGAGGAGGGCCGACCCCCCTCCCAACATGATTATATAATATCTGGATGATATATTGTGTAGTAGCTCCAAGCATAGGAATCAATCGATTATATAATCTTTGATTAGAAAATAAACGTATGCATGTTTAGTATTGATCTTTAAACCAAATTGACTTTCTTCTATTAGCTTATCACTCAAGAAGTGTGTTTTAATTTGGAGAGCTTTCAGTTTTGCAAATTATCATGCATAAATAATTTGTTGTGGCTAGACAGATGTATTGGTATATGAATTTTGTTATATGTTATTTGAGTATAATAAGTTTCTCATATGGTATAAATATAGAAACTATAAGGGTGAACACAACTAAAGGGGAAGTCGAAGGTCTTATTGATAAAAGTGGAAGAAATCCGGTTAAGATTTTTAAGGTAATGAGTTGTTCTTACAAAACATACTACCTTATCCCTACCCGCTACCCTTACCCATAGATGGAGAGGGATCCACTAGTTGACCTCCCCCCCCCCGCAAATTTTTGGTCAGAGGTCAAAAATTGACTAAAAAATGGCTTTTTTGGCCAAAATAACGCATTTTTGAGCATTGTTTGTGGTGAAAAAATGTCATTTTTTAATGAAAATTTTGAAAAAATGTAATTTTTAGTTTGACCGCTTCCCCGCAAATTTTCGGTTAGAGGCCAAAAATTGGCTAAAAATGGATTTTTTGGCAAAAAATGACTAAAAATGGCACTCTGAAGTGCATTTCACTATAGATTGCTCGGCTAGAAAGACTTTTCTCGATTTTCAGGAGCCATGACTTTACTCTACCATAAAAAAATTTTGAAATTATTTTGAAAAAAAGTTCTCGGACCCGACCGGGACTCGAACCTGGACCTACTGGCTACCGTCCAAGTGCACTACCATTGTGCTACCGAGACCTACAACAGATGCCCGTTAATTTCTGATGAATACTTGGCGGTGTATTGTACCGTTAAAGTATTCACCAGAAATTAACGAGGCATCAGTTGTAGGTCTCAGTAGCACAATGATAGTGCACTTGGACAGTTGCCAGGAGGTCCGGGTTCAAGTCCCGGTTAGGTCCGAAAACTTTTGCTCAATTTCAAATTACCTGGATTTCTGCGTGTTAATCCGAGCTCCAAAATTCCCAAAAATGAGAGCGAAAAAAATTTTAGGGCATCCCCTTCGCCGAGCCACCTATTGGTGATCTTAGATTTGCTTTACCACAATCCAAAACTCCATGGAACTCATTATTAGATGCCAAGAATTATCAACCCGCTTGCATGACCAACACCTCACATGCTCATAAACCATTTCCAAATATAAGCGAAGACTGTCTTTATCTAAATATATGGGCTGACAAAAGATGCACTCAAGTGAAGTGTTTAAGAGATGATATCTTGAAAGTTCGGAGCTACTACACAATAGGGGGCAAAAATTTTTCGAAAATTTTTTCTGTAAATGACCCCTCTAGGGGTAAAACATGCGGGGAATCCGAACTTGACATTTTCGAAACGAAAAAACGCTTTCCTGATTCAGGGAAGGCGTATTGCTTATTGAAGCGAAAAATCAAATTTTTTGCCAAAAAATCGAATTTTTGACAAACTTTATAAATTCAACTTGGAGCCCTCTCGAACTGTTTAACACTAGTTCCATCTAGGTTCGAATTTTCTAGATATCGTCTCTTAATATAAAATGTATTCCTTATAAAAAAAAGTTTATAGGATAGTCCATGCCCGATAATTGTTATTATTTTCGGAGGTAGTTTCTTATATGGCTCAGCTACTCAATATTACGATGATTTTATTATTGATAGATATGCTAGTGATAGAATAGTGTTTGTAGTCCCGGCGTATAGGCTAGGATTGTTTGGGTTTATGGATTTGGGCAGTGATGATCCAGTGCCAAGGAATTTGGGGTTACATGGTGAGAATCATTAAAAAACCACTCAACTCGGAAAAAGTTGCCATTTTTGTTGATACAGTCAATCCTCCATATGACGATACCCCAGGGAGAGGCGTCGTTATTTTGAGGTTATACCAATCGATAGGGCTCGGTGAGAGAAGAAAAATGACACCAAAATCATGGGGGCACCCTTCAAGGAAAAAATTCTTTAGCCCCATATCATGTTTTATATAAGTCTTATAGTTGAAATTTAATGATATATATTAAGAAACTCGCGTGGCCGAATGGTGAAGACTGTCGTAGAAATTACTCTCAAGTTCGATTCCCAGCAGGATCCAAAAGATTTTGCCCTTGACAAAAAATTTTTAGCCCCATATCATGTTTTAACGTAAGATATAATGCAATTTTATCGATATGTAAGGGTTTCCCTCATGGCCGAGTGGCTAAGACTCTCGACTTATATAAATAGCTTTCAGGTTCGACCCAGCGATATACCCTTCTCCATCCTCCATATCTATCCGCTAATATATGTTTTAGATCTCATCAAATCTCTAAAATGGGTCCAAAACGAAATCAAATCTTTTGGAGGAGACCCTAAACGTGTCACCCTATTTGGCTATAGTTCTGGAGCGACAGCAATACAATTGTTAACCGTAAGCCCAGCTGTGCCAAAAGGTCTATTTTCTGGTGCTCTTATAAGCAGTGGTTTCCCAAAAACTGTTACTGGTGTTGAACGGACAGCTTCGAAAACGTTGGTGCAGATTTCGGGGGTAAATAGGAAAAATTACAAAATTGGATGTTTTTTCAAATTTTAGTGTTCTAATAAAAATACAAGCACCGAAAATGTTGATGAAATAGTGAAATGTTTGAGAAAAATCGATTCTCAATCTTTGTTACAAATGGGCAGATTTCTTGAGGATACCCAAAATATTGCCTTCGGTGGAGTTTCTGTAGATGGTCTTTTGTTTCAGAATAAAAGTTTTATCGAACTTTTGGATGACTTGAAAGTAAATTTTTGTCAAGCAGTCCTCAAAGCTAGGCGCCGGACTATTTGGGAATGTGACATTTGGGGACGGATTTTTGGGGGTGTGACATTTGGGGACGAAATTTAGGTTTTTTTAAATACAATTTTATTATACATACAGAAACGGTTTAAATGTCTCATATTTTTCATTCTGAAATTATTTTGCCTTCATCATATCATATGCGGGCAAGGGGGAAGCCTCCCCCAACCCACTCACTCATCAGCCCAAAATTAGGGGGGACCCTCTCACTCATCGGCCCAAAATTAGGGGGATCCTCTTACTCGGCCGGGCGAGGGCAGGTCGAGTGAGAGGCATATTTGGTCAAGGAGGGGGAGGAGTCTCACCTAGGGTTGCCACATGCCATTTCATAAACCGGAGCAAAAATCGGTAAAAACCGGAGAAATTTTTTAAAAACCGTAGAAAATTTCATAACTCTTTTCGTTTAATACTCATTTTTATAACATTAGAAAGAAAAGTTTAAAAACCGGAGAAAATGCCAAAAACCGGAGTAATTTCTCCGGTTCCGGAGCGATGTGGCAACCCTAGTCTCATCCCTCTAACCCACTCACTCATCGGCCCAAAATTAGAGGGAACCCTCTCACTAGGGGCCAGCCGATTGAGGGGGTTCCCGTAATTTTGGAGCATTTTCAAAATATTTTTGGCGTTGGTTTATTCTTGCGTCGACCAAAAAAAAAGTCGTAAATTTAGCCGGGGGGACCCTCTCATCGGACGTTCCCTCCCCCCCACCTTGCCCATGTATGCATCATATGTTTCTTCGTCCCCAAATGTCACATCCCCAAAAATCCGTTCCCAAAAGTTCATCCCCAAATGTCACATCCCCAAAAGTCCGTCCCCAAACAGTCCGGCGCCCGAAGCTCGAGCTGTCACTACTGAAATTTTGGCACATATACAACCAATTTTGGCCCTCTGACGTGTACAAACCTCTTTTTATTTCGGTGAGACCGCCTGTGCCTCTAATTTAATTTCGAATTCCGCTACTTTGATTTCAACCCATGAGTGAAATTTTTAAAAACTATGTAAAAATTCAAAATTGGTCAAAAAGCATAATTTTAGCCTATACCAACATTAATAGGAGCAACAAAAGATGAGGCGGATGACGATATACATAGCATGACTAATATTTGTCAAACACATATTATTACATTCGGTTATAAAAGTGAAGACGTCATGCTAGCTTGTTTGAACAAATATGGGAAAATTGAAGGGGGTAAGTAGGTATAATAGATGAGTAGCTAAAAAAAGGCATATATACTAGCATAAGATACATGGGTTCATAACACAGATGTAAGTGTTATCAGAAATTGGTCCATTTTTGATATTATGTCAGAGAAACATTTTGGAGCCATTTTTAGAAAAATAAATTTTCGGGTCCCAAAATGTCAAAAAAAGCCACGAGAAAAATAACGACTTATAAACACCCTAAAAATCGGAAAATCGCTCTATCTTCTAAACCTTATCAGTTTGACAGGCTCACAATATTTATTGTATAGTTGAAATTTTTTTTGGCTACCACAGAACTTTTTATTGCATCAGGCAACGTGTACATTGAAACGAAAAGCAAAAAGCGCGAAATTACACGATTTAAAAATTTTGAATAGGGTTGCGCGCGTGGCGGGATCCTGCCCGCACCATTTTTAAGAACCCCCCCCCCGCAACTCCGTACGCACAAAAAAAGACATTGCGGGGCGGGGTTGAGGGATTTTCAAAAATGTGCATACGGGGTTGTGGGGCGGGGTTTTTTCTTTAAAATGGTGCGGATCCCGCCACGCGCGCAGCCCTATTCACAATTTTTAAAATTTGTAGTTTCGCGCTTTTTACTTTTCGTTTCAAAGTACACGTTGCCTGATGCAATAAAAAGTCCTGTGGTAGCCAAAAAAATTTCAACTATAGTAGAAGTCGTGAGGAATCCAACGACACCAAAACCATTTGATATGGAGATATGATTTGGGAGTTATGATTTCCTGAAGTTTACTCTAAATTTTGCAAAGCTAAACTCCGTCTCTCAGTATGGTTAGGCAGGATCGAAAAACGGACTTCAAATTCGGGCTCTAGGAACTTTCACAACGGAACTTCCACAACAAAACGCTTTTTTGTTGTGGAAATTCCGTTGTGGAAGTTCCTAGAGCCCAAATTCGTGTTTTTCAGCCCAAAAACGGGGGATATGATGCGTTTTAAAATATTTTTGAACAACTTTTTAAATCCGGGGATAGGTGGGTGAGGAAGACTTTTTTAGCCCCTGAAACCTTTTCCAATCGGCCACTTTTGATCGAATTTTTTCGAAGTTTTGAGAATATCGTCTCTTAAAACATTTTCAGGTTCACTTATGTTTTTTTGCTCCTTCGGCATAAAATTTGCGCGGGGGTCGACCACTTTTGTGCAGGGGGTGTCCAGATCTGGACCCCCTTTTCATCAATTTTGTATAGGCATATCAAACCTTGAGAATTTTAGATGAAAAATATCGAATTGCAACAAATGATGCCGTCCATGCAATGGTCTATAAACAAGCTGTAGTTAATTCCAGAAACGGAGCCCCTTCTTATGTTTGGGACTTCCAATTAGCTAACCATAGTTATCATGCCGGTGACATGACTTTTATGACCGGCTCACACCGAAACGAAATTTTGACGCCGGAAGAAAAAATTGTCGACGAATTTTATGCAAAAGTCGTCAAACAATATGTTAGGACGGGGAATCCTGGATCAGGTATTTATTTTAAGTGTGGCTTGAACTAAAATGGTGTTGGTTCAAATCCTGGTGCAGGACAAAAGTTTTTGCACAATTTTTAAACCATAACATGCATTTCAGTGATAATTATTTTTATTTAAAAATGATAGAAAATGTTCGAGTAGCCAAAATTGATCAAATTTCGTGAGAATGCAAAAGACTTTTTGATCGAACTGGGATTCGAACCCACGCCTATCAACCTGAAAAACTGCAGCGCTTTCACTAAATCATTTGTTTGGTTGTTTTTTAAATTTTCAACAACGTTGTACGCCATGAAACAGAATAATTTTAATGAAAATTTTAGGCTGGAAACCCTTCAAAAATGGACGAAATTTTCAAATTTTTGATGCAAAAATCGAAAATGGAACAATTTACCCTCCTTATTTATCAAAACGAGAATATTATCGAGAAGCAATAGAATTTTGGCTTCATGATTTGTTAAAAATAGAAGCACGGTCGATCAGGAAAAAATCAAGAAGTTTCAAGCAAGGCTTATTTGTCAATGAAAATCAATATATGGGAATGGAGTCACTCGATTTTTCTTTTCTAGCATTCATTTGTGTTATACTCATTTTCTTTATTGTATTGTTGTGTTATTGGAAGGAAAAGAGGGTATATAACGAATGTGGGAAATCAGAAAATTTGAAAATTATTTCTGTTTATGGAACTAAATATGTGTGAAATTTTGAAAAATAAAAAATTTTGGAGTCTCTTCCCTCTGGGGAAACGCAATCAACAGGATTTCAAAAACTGATACTTTTGTGAAGCGATTTAATGGAAAAATATCCTCTAGGTTATGCTTAGACTTAAGCCTAGGCTTAAGCTTAGGATTAGGCCTAAGCCCAAGCATAAGCTTAAGTCTGAGTCTAGGCCTAAGCCCAAGGTTAAGCCAAAGCCTAGGCCTAAGCTTTTAAGGATATTTTTCCCTAAATTACTTCAAAAAGTATAAATTTTTGAATCCTGTTGATTGCGTCTCGCCAGAGGGAAGAGCGCTTATCCCACTGCACGTGAAATGGTTCGAAAATTTTTTTTCATCATCTGGAATTTTGACCCGCATAAGATTACCCCTAGAGGGGTAATCTTATGCGGGGAATCGAATGCACGCATTCCCGAAACGCGAAAACGCTTCCTTGACTCCGATTCAGAGGGAAAAATTGGGTTTTTAAAAATGCGATAAATGACAATTTTCGCTTCAAAAATCCAATTTTCCCCTGTATCAATTACGTTAATACCTGACCCTGATTTAGGGAAGCTGACTCGTGTTTCTTGCATAAAAACACTCCTAGGCAAAATTTTTTGTCAGTTTTGAATACTGAAAAAAGAATTGACTCCTTGCGGTGTCAACTCGCACCTCCATATTGATAGCCTGACTCCTTATCCACTAGGCTATGGACGCCCACTAACGTTCGTCATTTTTTGTATAACTCTATGAGACGAATAAAATGACACAAAAATTATCCAATTTAAATATTGTTTTGGGTTATTGAAACGAAAACACGAATCAGGGTTTTCGTCTCAATAACCCAGAATAATTTTTAAATTTGATATTTTTCGCGTCATTTTATTCGTCTCATAGAGTTATACAAAAATGACGAATGTTTTTTTAATGAAAATTTAAAAAATCAGTGTGAAAATTGAATGTCGGCAAAAGTCGGTGTATTGAAACGAAAATCTGCTCTGACGGGAATTCAAATTTTTAATGCGCACACACTACCTTTAAGAAAAATGAGGCTTTTAATTGATGTCTCCTCCCCACACCAACCCAAATCCTATGTACGGCCCTGCATCTAAGGAGCTACTACACACTAGGGCGGGGGGCCACCACATGAAAAATTTTTCGAGAATTTTTTTTGAAAATGACCCCTCTACAGGTAAAGATATGCGAGGAATCCGAATTTGACATTTTTGAAGCAAACAAACACTTTTCTGATTTAGGAAAGGCCAGTGTATTGAAGCAAAAAGTTGAAAAATCGCATTTTTGCGTCTTTTCGCTTCAATACACAGGCCTTTCCTGAATTTCTACAAGATAAAATCTCCTTACCAAGATGTGGTCATGAAAGTTGGGAAATTTGCACACAATAGACTGTCTAAGTTTCCTTGAAAATCGAGTAATGTTGATTAGAAAAAGATACAAACAGTAGCAAGATTCTGTTAGTGCCAGGGAATCTATAAAATGTGGGAATTTTTGGTTCGACAGGCTCTCCAATTTGCATAAATTCAAAAACTCTTAGCATCTTTTTATATGTCCCAATTTATGGTCTAAAAAATCACCCTGATACAGGGAATCGGCTTTGTGCGTTGAAGCGAAAAATTGGCTTTTTGACAACAATGAATTTTGTATGGAAAACAACTTTCTGGTACTTTTCTAAACAAAAATCCTGATTAGTCTTTATGTGTGTATCTCAAAAAGTGATTCAATTGTATGACGTAAAGGTTACATCTAATGGGACTAATAATCCCAGATTTTCTGCGAATTTGCTATCAAACAGCAACCTTTGTACCCCAACGTACTGCTTAGATTTTATGTAATTGATTTTTTAGTTAATCATGATGAAAGCATGTGGTAGATAAGACTATTGTTTATACTTTGATTTGGAATAGGCCAGGAGATTAACCTGATTAAGAAGTAGGTATGATCGAAAATTATGTGGACTTTGAATCGCCTCAGAAAAAGTCACGTCATGGATATCAAATCATTTTACTATATAAAAGAGTTCAACATTCAACAAAGATGCAGTATGATCCTGTGATAAGAAATCTTTGGCCACAAAGGTCCCCAAAAAGCCAAGGCTCCTTTAACCCAGTGTATGATCAGGAATTGTTGAACCATAAAATTTATAGAATTTTATGCGAATTTTAAAGGAAGTGCATTTTGCGATCATTTAGGAGAAAAAATTGTTTCGTAAAAATGATCCTATTGGGGGTAATTTGATGCGAGAAATCGATTGTGCGCATTCCCGAAGCTTGAAAATGCTTCCTTGACTCTGATTCAGGGAAAATATAGATTTTTTCGACCATTTTTATGCATGTACTTGGTTTGAAAAGACGTGGTGGTGCATTGACAAAGCAGTGGCTTAGTGATCACAAGGTCGCGGGTTCGAATCTCACTTGGGTCCAAATTTATTTTTATATACTACTTTTTTATAGTAATAATTTAAAATGCCAGATTTGTTTACTTTGTGCAAAAAAACTTAGCTCCAAGAGAGATTCGAACCCGCGACCTTGTGATTACTAAGCCGCTGGTTTGCCAATGCACCACCCAGACCACTATTTTAGAATGATGTTTGTTGCTCGACTAATAGTACTTTTTGTAACTGGCCTAAGTCTAGCTTTTAATTTAACCCAAGCCTGGGATAAGTGCACTTCGATTCGAGTTATTGACAACTTTTACGAAAATGTCACCTGCGTGCCAGTTTTTGAAACCCTCTACAACTGTTCCCTCTCCGGGCCGATTATCATGAACGCGACTTATGACCTAACCATAAATGCCGTCAACGGGGTCTATAACTTTGACATCTCCAACTTTAACTATACCAAAGACCCGCAGTTTCTCAACCTTTCGCCAATGGATATCCAATCTTCACCCCAACTTTATATAAATTTGGATGCAACAAGCTGCTCTTTCACTGCTCCTGCAACGATTTGTCCGATCCCCCTTCAAAATTGTGCGACCACTTGTCCGGGAGCTACTTCAGTACAGAAAAACATAGAGTACGCATATTGGACCGTGTTCTACGACACGAATCGCGATGTAGGCAACTCCATTATGCAGTATAACTTTGGGAGGAATATTAACTATAATCAAAAAATGTTCTTGCCGGATGATAGCGGTCGTTTATTTACTAAAAAGAACCCGAATCTACTGCCAGTGACTTTACAAAGAGGGGTTTATGATATTCAGACAGAAAACGACAGTATTGCTCAAAGTAAGATGATACAGGGCAGGGTTACTTTAGGGCTAAATTTGACCTGAATTTAGGGCTTGAATAAGTCTAAGCTATATATATACAGGGTGGCTCATAAAAAAGTGGTTTTTTGAGATTTTTTGGGACCCAGTTCATACGGTTTTTCTTCATAACAGAAATTTTTTCACAAAAAGTGATGTTCTACAAAGTTGTCCGTCGTGATCTCAGGAACAATTTTGTAAAATACCACTTTTTGTGAAAACTTCCTTGTTATGAAGAAAATTCAGAGAAAGTTCCCCTCTGACGACCATTTATCATGAAAAAAAGGTGCCTTCGAAGAAGATGCCAACTTTGAAGCCGATCGAAGGTTGAGATGGTCTATGCACAGCACGTTTGCAGCGCCAATGAAGACTTCCACTGCCAGCTCTATATCGCTTCATAATATTCCCGCAAGTACACGTTCTTGATCCATGTAATAGTCCAATATCGGCCAGCCATTCGTGAAATTCGTCGTCATCCAGCCTCAGCTTATCGAATAAGTCCGCAAGTTTGAAATTTTGCAGTTCTTCAATTTCCTTGATGTTGAAAATATCTCTTAATATGCAATTTGGAGTTCATATTTTAATCATAATTTATCTTTAACGAGTTCAAAAAATAATTTTTTTTAAATTTCTTTTTGAATTTTTTTTTCATGATAAATGGTCGTCAGAGGGGAACTTTCTCCGAAAATTCTTATGAACTGGGAAACCTAAAAAATCAGAAAAAGCCACTTTTTTATGGGCCACCCTGTATAAGTATATAAGCTATATATATCGAATAAGCCTAAGCTATAGCCTAAAGCTAAGTAAAATCTTAAGCAATCATTTTAGTCACTCACCACGATTCGAGCGGATATTGCAATGCTTTTATCTCGAAGGATTTGCCCAATTCAAATGGAGGTACACACTCGCCCCCATTTGTACAAGTACTTTTTTAGCAACATGCTCCAAGTTTTATGTCATCGTTACTAAAGACAATGACGTGATCACGAACGGCACCGTAAAATATCTGAAACCTCCGAATTATCTTGGAAAACACGGCTATGGTGGTGTTGAAT
>OZJO01006669.1:0-11465 GCA_900406225.1 Acrobeloides nanus
ACGAGCTTAAATACTGGTTGGTTGCAGAAATCCGGATAGATTCGAGTTTATTTCTTTTCAACAGATGATCTATGACTTAAATGCTTAGTTGGGCGCATATGGGATCCACGCACTTTCCCCCTTTTGAGATCAAGTTGCGAAGCGCCCAGGATTTGGTAGACTTCATCAGTAAACTTACTAGTGGAGTTCGTCACGTTATCCGATGTGATCTGCGCTGGGCACCCAAACTGTAGCACTCAAAGGCTCGCACTAGCGTTGTAGCCTTCTGATCAGGTATCAAATTGTAGAAAACAAAGGATGGATCTTTCAATTGGATTTGGGGTTGGGATTAGGAAGCTTCTGGAGTTGCGAGTTTAGAGTTGATCAAGAGGGACCAAGGGGTAAAAAACCCAAAACACGGGGACCAATGGGTATAGACCCCCCCCCCAAACCTGGATTCTCGCTACGTGTCTGGTATGAGCCCCTTTTCAAAGAGAGGGTTATTTTCTGTTCGTTTATGATTTTTTTTATCAAAGAGTTTTTGCCTAATCATAAACTTTCACCTGCTATCCTTAATTAGCAAAGTTCGATTTTTTCTTAACCAAAAATGAAGTTTGTTAAAGGTTCATAAACGTACCTACATACATCAGTTGTTATTAAAAATGAATTCAGCTATAATAGAAAATCGTCAATCTCGTGAAGATTGGTCCAAAATCTTGACTACTATTGTAGCAGTTCCTGGATTGGCGACATTTCCTTTTGTAATGTTTGTAATATTGAAGAAATCGAATGCCAATATGCATACATATAAATGGATCATTGCGAATGGAGTTATATCAAATTTTATATTCACTTTAATAATGTTATTGTTAAGGCCGGTGCTGTTGTTGCCGTATTTATTGAGTATTTTTTATTAAGACTAGAGATCTTGACCCGCGACCATATGAGACTCGTTTAGGCCCCTGTATGTGGACTTACTCTTGGGAGGGGGAAGGAGTGATGAGGGTAGTGTTGCCAGTTCATATTTGTATTTCTAAGCATTTTTTTCAAAAAAAGCATTTTAACATTTATTGGGTCGTTAGAAAAATTTTAAGCTTTTGCAGATTCCATCTATCTTTATAGAAATGACCCAATAGAGTTTTTCTATGCAAGGAAACGATTGCGCACATTTTCGAACCGTGAAAATGCTTCTCTGGCTCTGATTCAGGGAAAATGATGGGTGCATTGAAGCGAAAATGAACTAAAGGTCGGAATTTCTCCGGAAAAATGGCTGTCTAGGGGTTTTTATAGGTTGCGAACCGATTGCACGCATTTTTAGGGCATGGAAAAAGTATTCTGGCACAAAAATAAGGGGACCAAGGGCACATTCTTTTAATTTTTGGCCGGCTTAAGGGGTTGGCATCACTTGCGCACACACATTTGCGCATCTAACATTTGCGCAGCGTCATTTGCGCATGTAACATTTGCGCATCAACATTTGCGCACGGACATTTGCGTATGTAACATTTGCGCCTGCATTGAAAAAATTCAAAAAATAGACTCGAATCCAGAGGCACTACCACTGACCTAAGTTCACATTAAACATTTAAAACTCAATTTGTTCAGAAAATGGAATTTTTTCAAAAAATGCTATTTTCTCGGTTTCCTGAATTTTTTTGGGGCCCCAAATAAACTTGACTAAACCCCTAGGGGTAATTTTTCACGAGGAATCGAATGCGCACTATATAATTTTATGAAAAGTGCAGGAAACCTGAGAAACGGGGTTTTTTCAAAAAATGCTATTTTCTCGGTTTCCTGAATTTTTTCGAGGCCCCAAATAAACTTGACTAAACCCCTAGGGGTAATTTTTCACGAGGAATCGAATGCGCTCTATATAATTTTATGAAAAGTGCAGGAAACTTGAGAAAATAGCAATTTTGAAAAAACCCCGTTTCTCAGGTTTCCTGCACTTTTCATAAAATTATATAGTGCGCATTCGATTCCTCGTGAAAAATTACCCCTAGGGGTTTAGTCAAGTTTATTTGGGGCCCCAAAAAAATTCAGGAAACCGAGAAAATAGCATTTTTTGAAAAAATGTTGCATGCGCAAATGTTGCATGCGCAAATGTCGCTGCGCAAATGTACATGCGCAAATGACGCTGCGCAAATGTTCGTGCACAAATGTCCATTCGCAAATGTCTATGCGCAAATGTTGCATGCGCAAATGTTACATGCGCAAATGTACATTCGCAAATGTTCGTGCGCAGATGTTCCTGCGCAGGTGTACATGCGCAAATGACGCTGCGCAAATGTTAGATGCGCAAATGTGTGTGCGCAAGTGATGCCAACCCGGCTTAAGAGGACATGATTTTTCTCACCCCTATAAATACGCCCTTTGTTTACACGCCGATAGGATCGAAAATTTCGTTGAAATCCATTAGGCAAAGAAAAAGCCAGCGCCGCGAGCGAAATTTTTTTGTGGAGAAATTCTCGTTTTTAAGCTCAAAATGCAAAGAAAATAAAAAATTTTGGTGAAAACATGATGATTTTTGGTTTAAAAAATGGGTTTTTGGTGAAAAAAATGAAAATTTTGGATATTTTTAGTGAAAATTTGGTCATTTGTGATCATTATTTATTGAAAAAAACTTCTAGCGTATACCCTTTTATGCATTCAAAAATTTCTCATCAATGAAAACATACTGCATGTATATAGCAGCGCTTCGCGCCGTTTACGTCATGCGGCACTTTTTCATTTTTCGGACCTGTAGCAGGTGGTCGGCGACCACCCTTTATATTTCTATGAAACAAATGCCCAATCGCAAGCTGCGAATAAAAAAATGAAATTGTTAAAAATAAGCTGCTTATAAGCATCTAAAAATAGCATCAAGGTTCAAAAATAAGCAAAAATGCTTAGAAATAATAAAAAATAGCAACACTATATGGGGGGGGGGTTTCTTTCTTGGATGCTAAGAACCATCTTCCCCAGACTTTTTCACGAACCCTATTCAGAACTCCCTCTCCCGTCACAACATAACCTCTACCAAAAGAAACCAGATAAGGATCGTTCCTCTCTACCAGAAGCATAAGATTTTATAAATTTAGTGTATTACAATGGTCTAACTTTCTCTTCGATTGGTGTATCAGCGAATATCTATTGGCAATTATCCAATTTACCTTTGCAAATAACGCGATGGGATTATTATTGTGTTTAGTCCACATTTATTATATCATGACTCGATCAAATAGTGGTGGTATTTTCACTAAAATATGGCATATCATAATCCTATTCGCAACACTTTATATTTATTTATTTGTGCTTATTAGCATGTGCATAGTTTGTAATATACCGAGAGAAAATATAAAAGACGAATTTTTGAAAATTAATCCAGAATTACACGTTTTCTTAAAAGAACACAATTTGTTCACGGGGGTTTATATTAAGAATTGTCCAACGGCAAATGTAAGTTAGCTTAGGTTGAGGAACGATTACAAAATTTTGCTTCGGGGTGGGGTCGGAATCCGGAAAACTCTAGGAAATTCATCCAGCCTCTTTATTTTACATTGGGTGGGAGGGAAAAGTCCAATAATTTGTCTTGGCCTTTTGCTGGGGTGTTCCTGAGACAAGTCGTGCACAATTTATATGAATAAAATTTTATTTTAGATAGTTTTCCCTTATGCCTTTTCAGGTGGGATTATAATTTTTGGATTGGGATTCTTCTTCAACTTCAAGCTTATTAGAAAAAATAATCAATTGTTACCAATGAAACTCGTCAAATGCAAGCCATTCTTTATCGAACTTATACTGTTCAATCAATTGTGTTTTGTATCTGTTTTGGCACACCATGTTTATTGCTAAACTTATCCATAATGACCTATTTAATCGATCATTTTATAGCCTAATTATATACAGAAGTTGTATTAATATCCTACTTGTTTTTGAATAATATGATAGTCTTGTTTGTTATTAAAGCTTATAGGACGTTTATATTGGAATTGTTGAATAAGATTTTTCGTTTTGCGGGTATTAATGTTAACTTTTCACCTGCAAGTTCTGCTATAACTGTCATTAGTTTAACCCGTACTTGATTAATATTTTTTCTTTTTCAATAAAAATTTTGTACTTTTCTTTTTTATTGAGAATCAACTTCAGAGCCAGAAAAAGTTCTTAGCATGACAAGATTTGTCCAGAAACCAGGGTGTTCAAAAAAACTTACCAAATTGGTAAGTTTAGACTTACTTAATGTAAGTTGAAACTTAGTTGATTACTTTAAAGCTTTATGCATTAATCATTGATGTAAACGACAAATTATCACTCCAATTTATACCAAATGAAAAGATTTAAATTTTTGCCCCACTAAGTTACAACTTATCTGAGGTAAGTACCTGAGTTAAGTTGTAACTTAGTGGGGCAAAAATTTAAATCTTTTCATTTGTTATAAATTGGAGTGTTAATTTGTCGTTTATATCAATGATTAATGCATAAAACTTTAAAATAAACAACTAAGTTTCAACTTACTTTAAGTAAGTCTAAACTTACCAATTTGGTAAGTTTTTTGAATACTCTGCCAGGGACCAAACATAAAATAAAGTAAAATTATGTTGTAGATAATTTTTTGAGTAGACCGGAGAAAACGGTCGGAACAAAGTTTTTGGTTAGAGCCATTTTTTTAAATTTTTGACCTATCCATAGAAAAAATTATAAAATTAAATTTTAATAAAATTTTAAAAATGCATACAAAATTAAAAATTTATTACAATTTCAACAATTTAATGAATAAAAAAGGTTATTTAAAAAAATATTGCCCCGAAAAAATAGAACTTTCTTCCTTGAAGCTCCTATTTGCCACACGAGCAATGCGAATCACAGCAATAACAATACGAACATGTCGCCGTACTAGTACAAACATTACAACCGTTGACAGTGCCGCATTCAGTGTTTTCGGGTTTGTAGTCGTTACCGAGCTGCATCTTTACTAAATAAGCAAATTTTGGAGAGAGAGAAAATTTTGAAAAAAATAAGCGCTTCCTTTTAGCAGACGTTCAATAAAATGAATAAAGAGGTACAGATTGAGTAAAAGAAGAATTTCTAAAAATATAAAGATTTTAAAAAAAGATAAAAACGCGAAACCAATAACTCTTAAAAAATTATATAAAAAAAGAAAAATCCCCGAAATCTAGAAAACCTAGAAAATAAGAAAAATCTAGAGAAATTTATAGAACTAAGGAAAAATTAAAGAATCTAATAAAATCTAGAAAAATCTTAAAATCTAGTGTCCAAGAAAGTTTAGGAAGATTTAGAAAATCTAGAGAAATCTATGAAATTTAAAGGGGGTAAGATTTAGGGACTCATCTCTGAAAAAAATTTTTGTCAAAAAACCTATATAGATAAAATCATGCGAAAAATCGATTGCGCGGATTTCCGAAGCGTGAAAATGCTACCTTGACCCTGATTCAGGGAAAATATAGATTTTTCGACCTTTTTTATACTAGTACTTTGAAAAGACGGTCCTTAAACAACAACTTTCGGTGGCGCAGTGATAAAGCAGCTGCTTATCGATCACAAAGCTTGTGAGTTCGAATTCCGCTTGGATACAAATTGTTTTTGCACAAAGTAAAAATCAAAAAATTTTGCAAAATTGTTCGATTTTTACTTTGTGCAAAAAAAAATTTGGCTCCAAGCGGGATTCAAACTTCAGACCTTTGTGACCAATCAACCGCTAGTTTGTCACTACACCACCGAGGCTTGTTGATGAAGAACCATTTTTTCAAATCAAGTACTAGTATAAAAAAATGTCGAAAAAAATCTACATTTTCCCTGAATCAGGGCCAAGAAAGTATTTTCACGGTTCAGAAATGCGCGCAATAGATTTTTCGCATGATTTTACCCCTATATAGACTGTTTTGGCAAAAAAAATTTTCAGAGATTATTCCCTGATTCAGAGAAAGTGGTGGGTATATTGAAGCGATTTGGGCACCAAAAAATCGATATTTTCGCGAAAACAAGATCAAGCAAGCGTTTTCACGCTTCAGGAGTATGCAAAATCGATTCCCCGCCTAAAAAAACCTAGGAATCGACGGTTTTCTCATGAAATTCGAAAATGTTTGATTTTCTCTTCAGTACACCCATCCCATTCCCTGAATCAGGGTCAAGGAAGCATTTTCACGTTTCGGGAATGCGCGCAATCGATTTTTTGCATGATTTTACTATATAGGCTGTTTTAGCAAAAAAAAATTTTTTCGGAGAATGACCCCCAAATGGGTCCCTCCTTTAAGAAAATTTAGGAAAATATTAAAAAATCTAGAAAAATCTAAGAAAATATAGGAAAACCTAGAGAAATTTCGAAAATTTAAGAAAATCTAGGAAAATCAAGATAAATCTAGAAAAATCTCGGGAACCATTTGTAACGGCCCTCTGAACTCACACTTTTGTCTATAAAAGATTACTAGCTAAAAAAATAGATCAATCTTAAATAATAAAGCTCGGGACTAGTCTTGTTCAATAAAAAACGATGAACAAAAATGGGTCTAAATGAAGCTCGTCTTAAAAGTTTCAGCTTTCAAAAATCTAAACAGTTAAAAGAAAACAAATTCATTAAACCCGAAACATACTACTTTAAGTTGATAGACTAAAAATAAACAGAAGGAAACTTCTAAACTAAAACATAGTCAAAATAAATGAAGCATTCGATGAAAAAAGGAACATTCTATTCCTTTTTTTATAACGAACACTTCGGAAAGGCGATGTTTGGATTTGCAGATGGGACATAGAATTGAGTCGATCGAAAGACCGAGCTAAAACGCAACATTTTTGCCTTTATATTACCGACTTTCAGTCAAAAAATTTTTCTCACATGATCACATGAATTTTTTCACATGATTACACACGTACAAAAAGTTGAGATTTGCAAATGAATATGCTGGAAATGCTTAAAAATCCTCTCGTATCTTTATTTATTCTCAATAAAAAAAAAAGTGCAAAATTTTTATTGAAAAAGAAAAAATATTAATCAAGTATGGGTTAAACTAATAACAGATATAACAGAACTTGCAGGTGAAAAGTTAACATTAATACCCGCAAAACGAAAAATCTTATTCAACAATTCCAATATAAACGTCCTATAAGCTTTAATAACAAACAAGACTATCATATTATTCAAAAACAAGTAGGATGTTAACACAACTTCTGTATATAATGAGGCTATGAAATGATCGATTAAATTGGTCATTATGGATAAGTTTAGCAATAAACATGGTGTGCCAAAACAGATACAAAAAACAATTGATTGAACAGTATAAGTTCGATAAAGAATGGCTTGCATTTGACGAGTTTCATTAGTGACATATTGATTATTTTGTCTGATAAGCTTGAAGAGCTTGAAGTTGAAGAAGAATCCCAATCCAAAAATTATAATCCCACATGAAAAGGCATGTGGGAAAACTATCTAAAATACAATTTTTTGCATATAAATTGTGCACAATTTGTCTCAATCATATTTGGGTCTCGGAACACCCCAGCAAAAGGCCAAGACAAATTATAGAACTTTTCCCGCCCACCCAATGCAAAATAAAGAGGCTGGATGAATTTCCTAGAGTTTTCCGGATTCCGATCCCACCCCAAAGCAAAATTTTGTAATACGTTCCTCAACCTAAGCTAACTTACATTTGCTGTTGGACAATTTTTAATATCAACCCCCGTGAATAAATTGTGTTCTTTAAAGAAAACGTCTAATTCTGGATTAATTTTCAAAAATTCATCTTTTATATTTTCTCTCGGTATATTACAAACTATGCACATGCTAATAAGCACAAATAAATAGATATAAAGTGTTGCGAATAGGATTATGATATGCCATATTTTAGTGAAAATACCGCTACTATTTGATCGAGTCATGATATAATAAATGTGGACTAAACACAATAATAATCCCATCGCGTTATTTGCAAAGGTAAATTGGATAATTGCCAATAGATATTCGCTGATACGCCAATCGAAGAGGAAGTTTAGACCAGTGTAATACACTAAGTTGATAAAATCTTATGGTTCTGGTAGAGAGGAACTGTCCTTATCTGGTTTCTTTGGGTAGAGGTTATGTTGTAACGGGTGAGGGAGCCCTGAATAGGGCCCGTGAAAGAGGTCTGAGGATGGGGAAGATGGTTCTTAGACCCAAGAAAGAACCCCCCCCCCCTCCTCATCTAATGTTGCCATTTTTATTATTTCTAAGCATTTTTGCTTATTTTTGAACCTTGATGCATATTTTTAGATGATTATAAGCAGCTTATTTTTAACAATTTCGTTTTTTATTCGCAGCTTGCAATTGGGCATTCTTTTCATTGGAATATAATGGCTGGTTGCATACCACCGTAATACAGGTACGAAAAATAAAAGCGTACCACATGATGCAAGCGGCGTGAAGCACTGCTATCGGCATGCGGTACACTTTCATTCATGAGAGATTTTTGAGTGCATAAAAAGGGTATACGCTAGAAGTTTTTTTCAATAAATGATGATCACAATTGACCAAATTTTCACTAAAAATATCCAAAATTTTCATTTTTTTCATCCAAAATTCATTTTTTAAACCAAAAATCATCATGTTTTCACCAAAATTTTTTATTTTCTGTGCATTTTCAGCTTAAAGGGGGGGAGGTAAACTTTGCAGCAGCAAAGTTTTTTTTGAATTTTTGCAAAAATGACTATTCTAGGGGTAATTTTATGCGAGAAATCGATTGCGCGCATTCCCGAAGCGTGAAAATGCTTCCTTGACCCAATTCAGGGAATGGGGTTGGTGTATTGAAGCAAAAATCAAACATTTTCGGATTTCTATGAGAAAACCGTCGATTCTTAGGTTTTTCTGAGCGGGGAATCGATTGCTCACATTTCCGAACCTTGAAAACGCTTCCTTGACCCTGATTCAGGAAAGAAATCGGTGTATTGAAGCGAAAATCAAACATTTTCGGATTTTCGCTTCAATACACTATTTCTTCCCTGAATCAGGGGGCATAGAAAAACTCTCTATTGGGTCATTTTGATAAAGATTAGATGGAATCTGCAAAAGCTTAAATTTTTTCTAACGACCCAATAAATGTTAAAATGCTTTTTTGAAAAAAATGCTTAGAAATATAAATATGAACTGGCAACACTACCCTCATCATTCCTTCCCCCTCCCAAGAGTAAGTCCACATACAGGGGCCTAAACGAGTCTCATATGGTCGCGGGTCAAGATCTCTAGTCTTAATAAAAAATACTCAATAAATACGGCAACAGCAGCACCGGCCTTAACAATAACATTAGCAAAGTGAATATAAAATTTGACATAACTCCATTCGCAATGATCCATTTATATGTATGCATATTGGCATTCGATTTCTTCAATATTACAAACATTACAAAAGGAAATGTCGCCAATCCAGGAACTGCTACAATAGTAGTCAAGATTTTGGACCAATCTTCACGAGATTGACGATTTTCTATTATAGCTGAATTCATTTTTAATAACAACTGGTATATGTAGGTAAGTTTATGAATGTTTAACAAAATTTGTTCATTTTTGATTAAGAAAAATCGAACTTTGTTAATTAAGGATAGCAGGTGAAAGTTTATGAATAGGCAAAAATTCATAAACGAATAGATTCGGAGCAATATGAGTTGGGGGGGGGGCCAAGACACGGGGTCGAAAAAAATTTTTTTGAAATTTTTTATTTTTTTCTAAAAAATACATGTACCCCCTAAATCGGGTGAGGGGAGCACAAATACGGGGTCCTTTCGACCATTTGGAGCTTCTTTCGACCCTAAAAATGCACTTTTTTATTATTATATCCGTATAAGGGGCAAAAAAGTGCATTTTTAGGGTCGAAAGAAGCTCCAAATCGTCGAAAGGACCCCGTATTTGTGCTCCCCGCACCCGATTTAGGGGGTACATGTATTTTTTAGAAAAAAAAAATTTCAAAAAAATTTTTTTCGACCCCGTGTCTTGGCCCCCCCCCAACTCATATTGCTCCAACAATTCTCCTCCTGAAAAGGCGCTCATACCAGGCAAGTAGCGAGAATCCAAGTTCGAAGGGGTCTATACCCTTTGGTCCCCTTGTTTTGAGTTTTTATCCCTTATAGACCCCCCCCCAAAATGGGAAAAAATTTCATTTTTCCTATTTCGGGGGTCTATAGACCCCTCGGCCCCTCATCATATTGTTTATTTTTTGGTCATTTCAAACCAATTTTGAAATAAATTGAACAAATAGGGTTTCTTCGTACAGTTATCGTCCTGTATCATTCGATCAATTGTTTATCAAAAGAATTCTTACGACACCTATATCATTTGCTTAAATTTTGATTTTCACCAAACTTTGTTATTTTTTCAAGAAAAAATGTTCATTTTTTTCAATTTTTCGCTAAAAATGCCATTTTTCATAAAAACCAAAAAATTGACATAACGCTGCTAACATTTTCATACCATTATATACACCGTTGACAGTGTGTATGCGATGCTGATTTTTACTTTAACGCAAGGAAATATCGACATAAATTTTACGTCGCGTTTCATGATGTGACAAAAAATGTCAAATCGATTTTTTTGGTTTTGCTATCCCCTTCGCTGAATCCTAGATACGGGCCTCTGTCTGACTTTTGTATCAAAAATCTGATTTTTTGTCATTTGTTCTGATTTTCATTTTTTTTTATTCAACCCTGTTTTAATTTCAAAATATTCACCTGCATCTACTCATAAAAATTGGGGAAAAGATTTTCGATTTTTCTAAATTTTCCTCATTACACAAGTACCTGAATTTTTGCGACCATTTAGAATAGAATATGATTGTTTAAAAATCAAAATGTTCTTAAAGCACATATCCCATGGTTACAATGCCATCCATCCATTAGGACCCAGTTCTTTTTTATAAATTATTATTTGTTGCATAGGAACAAATGCATTAACAAAACAGGAAAAATTCTTTTTTTCTGTTTTTTACAAGTTAGTTTGTTCTTGTTCTAAATGAATTGTCTACTTTGCTTAAAGGGCCGGTTGATGATGCTAAATACCTAGCTGCAGATAAATCTGCAGCTAAAGATTTAAAAAAAGTCGATATCTCGACGCAGGCACGTAGGGGGGGGATCAAGGGAGTCTATAGACCCCCCCCCCCCCAAGAAATCGAAAAAATGAAAAAATTTCTTAATGGTCACAGGGGATCAATGGGTAAAAACGTCCAAAACAAGGGGGACCAAGGGGTATAGATCCCCCTTGAATCTGGAATCTCGCTACGTGTTTGTCTCGACGAATTAAGATCGGCAGCAGGGTTGTCGCAAACTCGAACTCGATAAACTCGAAAACTCGATTATTTTGAGACTCGATAAACTCGAAAAAATAATCGAGTTTTCGAGTTTTGAAGAAGGAGTCATTCACATATCACGTGATCAAATATTTAACATTTTTAGACCCCTCTCCGTGATCAAACATGATCACGGACTTACCCTCCCCCTCCCCTACCGTGATCATGATCAACTTTTTTTCTTTAAAA
>OZJO01006671.1:0-12332 GCA_900406225.1 Acrobeloides nanus
TTTTCTGTCGAACTTATCAAAGAGAAAAAACTTATATGTGTTAAGTTCACTAAATTTTTCAAATAATTTATAAAAAATTTTTTTATAAAAATTTAATTATAAACCAAAAATTATAAATTTTTAGACACAACCATAAAAACATATAAATAATTTAGCTTCATTCTAAAAAGTATTTATAAATATATATACTTTGTTTTTCATAATCAACAACCTAAGAAAGTATTTTATATATATAGCTAGTGTTGTGAGCTCAAAGATCAAGTGAATTTTCTCTTCTCACAATGTTTTTAGATTTTTCTCTTTTTCATAAACATACAACAACGACTAGCTCGATCACATCCTTTTGCTCAATCACATGCACACGTCACCAGCTTTCATATCATTTTATAATATAATTTTATGCTTTATATATTTTTAATTTTAGTTTCAAATTTATTCTTTTATTAAACTTTTGTACTCATCTTTGGTAATTACATCTCAATCCTTAAGACAAGACAGTCTTAACAGCTAGTTTAGAAAATTTTACCTTGATTATACCCCTCGTATAGGAGTAATTACAGCCAGAACTCGGTCTTCTTAATTTTGGAATGCCTATATCGCTCGGATTCGTGATTTTACCGCGAGCCCTCTTCCCCCTCCAGATCGCGTTTTTGCAAAATTGAAATTTACAAGAAAGGTTAATAGGAAAATTGCCCTCTGGGTATACATAATCTTCAAAGTACCGTAGAAAATTGAAAAAAATTTTTAGAAAAAATCTGATCTGAAAAAATTTTGATTTACTTGGCGGCGAAGGAAAATACCATGACACCCAAACCATGAGAAAGCATGAAAATATACCATTTTCAAAGTACCGTAGAAATTCGAAAAAAATTTTTAGAAAAAATCCGCCCGGTAACTTTTTAGATCTACTATTGCTCTTGCAAATAAAAAAGGTTTCATCGGAAAAGCTTTTTATTTGCTTGGCGGCGAACGGAAATACTCATGATACCCAAAAAACCATGAAAAAATCATAAAAATGAGTTTAAAAAATAAAGTCAAATGATATACCCCTTCAGTTTTATTTTATAAATTTAGCCTGACGATAGGGCTAATAAATAAAAAAGACCCGAAGGAAAAAGAATTTAAAATAAATTTTTTAGAGCGGTTTGAATGCACATGCCTTTGGTCTAAAAAGAGCCCATCAGCTAAAACAGTAAAATGGCATTTCTCATAAATAGCAAAAGAATCGCAAAATGTCGTAGTAGAATTTTTTTATGTACTCACTATAACTAAAAACTTCCCCACTATAAAAAATTCCGGGTCGCACTTTTTGAAAATTGTTCCTCTCATTTGAACGCTTTCCAGAGACCGTGTCTTAAATAAAAAACGTTAAAAAAGTAACATGAAAAAAGTAACGTGAACAAAGTAATGTGAAAAAAGTAAGCGTGAAAATAAACGTGAAAAAAGGGCTATTATACATTTGCCCTTTCTTAAATTTCAACGTTTGCTCTTTGTTGGTGGTCGAGGGTCCGATCCCGCTATGGTCGAAAATTTTTGGTCGATTCAAAAAATTTTCGACCCTAGAAGAATCGAACCCTCGACCACCAAACAAAGGGTAAACGTTGAAATTTAAGACAAATGTTGAAGTTTAAGAAAGTGCAAATGTTGAAAAGGGCAAATGTATAATAGCCGAAAAAAGTAATAGTTCCTGGATTTCCAGAAAAACAACCTTTATTTTTCATGTTGCATGTGATTTTCTTTTATTATTTGTTAATTAAAAAAAGGAAATTTCAGTGTTAATAAAGCGACTATTTATTAAGGTCGTATGTTTTAATAATTAAAAATTATGAATGTTACGTTTACTTGTTTGCAAGGAACACTTCCCAAAGTAACTAACTTTTCTGACGATTTTTTGGATATCGAAAATCTATGTCAAATTGTCAAAGATGTCTTTACTTTTCTTGACCATATTTTTTGTCATGCTGTGATGATCCCATTAATCCTGTTGACTATAACTTCGATTTTTGGAAATATCTAAGAAAATTATAGATGGATTGTTTGCCATACAGGAGTGTTAAATTTCGTCGCAATTTTTATATATGCGTTGTGGATTGTTCTTCCACTTCATATTCAGCAAACTGAGTTTATTAAATTTTTATTACGAGTGTTTACTTATGTCCATCGATTAAGTCTAACGTCTATGTTACCCTTAGCCATAAATCGCTTCTTCAAATTGTATTTTCCAAAACTTTATGATAATTTTCTCAACAATCGTAAAGGCTTTCTATTATTATTCGCATACGATGCTTTAATATCATTATACACTTATTTTCGACTTTTATATGGTAATAATATTTATATGGATTTTGCAAATATGTTTTTACTCATGTTCTTGAGTATAATTTTATCAGTATTTGTACTTATAAAAATTAATTACATGAGAAAAATGGCACAAGGCATTATTATGGAAACGACTATTCTAAGCGATGTGTATCGAGCAGCAATAATTTGTATTATCCACCCTTTATTCATGTTAATATTTTTTCTCTTCATTTCTGTCGGCTGGCTGTTTAATATCAGTATACAATCAGTATACTATTCAAAGTCCTCAGAAAATCCCTCATGTGTTTGTAATAATCTATTTATTTTATCAAAAATCATATTATTATGTGTTGTATGAAATCTTTATGCTAATTGATACGTGTTTGTTGTTATTCATGTTAAAATCTTATCGCAAAAATCTATTCTTCATTTTAAGCAACATCTATTATTTGAGATGTTCTTCATCATCGAACTCAGTAATATATTTCAATAAGTAAAAAATGACAAACTTTGCTAAGAAATGAAATCAAAATACTCACAAGGAAACATCACCTACTGTTATAGTCGAAATTGTTTTTTGGCTACCACGAAACTTTTTATTGAATCAGGCAATGTGTACATTGAAACGAAAAGAAACATGAGTACTAACTAATCCTGATTTTCTCGCCATACGACCATTTTTATATATTATAATAAATTTTTGTATTATAATAAATATTCATATTTATTTACTTGTTGATGCAAACCTGATGCGCTGTTGTCTAAGGCTGTGCGCTAAACGTCTCGACTTGTGTCTTGAATTCATATTAGAGCCGATACCGACTCAACGACCAAGGAGAGGCTGCAGGCTGCTACATCGGGCTACTAGATACCTCGGTGGCGAACCACTTCCAAACCTCCCGAAACTGAGCTATCCCAAACCTTTATAGCAACCGTATCGCAACCTCAACGCAGGTTGCGGAACGCTTGTCTCGAGCTTCTTTTTAGCTATCTCAACCTGCGGAATCTTTTCACTACTTGAGATATTGCGGCTTATCGTCCCTTTTGACTGTTTTCGTGTTTGTTTTATGTTTATGCGCGCCTTCAAACTTTTGTCTATCTTTAGCAGAGCTGTTTATCATTTCCGAGAACGGACTTTGCTCGTCCTGCATCATTGGATCCAAAAATGGAACAAGATGTTTTGATTCGAGGCACCGAAAATGAGCAAACTCCGCTTTCCTCAAATGATCGAATAAGCCGATCATTTGAGGAAAACATAAACAGGCTCTTTTCCTTACAAGACACAAAATGAGCTCAACTATACGAAACATGAAAAAGATAGGAAATTGCATGAACTACCTTTGTCTTCACATGTGTTTCAATATGAGAAAAGTTTGAAGCCAATAAGTTTTTTAGAAACTTTATATGTTTGGGGGTTTTCGAGTATGGGGAACACGAATCCGAAGGAATCTTTCAATTTTGAACTCAGGGGTTACCCGTACTCTGTGGGGGTACCCCAAAAATGTGAAAAAATGAATTTGTTATGGAAATAACTTTTTATTGAACAATGCAATCAAAAAAATTTCGTGTGAACTCGATAGAGGAAGGTTCGATCTACAATCCTGTGGCATGAAATTGTTTGAAACTACTTCCAGGAGAAGTTATGATTTTTTTCCTAAAAAAAGTTGGTTTTTATGTCAATTTTTTTGGGAAAAAACTTGAAATAACTTTTTTCCGGATCCATATTTTTCCGCAATTCTGTAATTATTTTGTTTAGCACGCTCCAGTGAACAATCCTGTGGCATGATTTTGACTAAAACTTTTCCTATTATTTTTTATGAATTTTTTAAGATTGAAAAACCCCTGTTTTTGACACAAAAAATGACCATTTTTTGGAATAACTCAAACTTGTGATACGTTTTCGGAACTCGACAATTTTTGTCACTGAAATTTTTAGCTTGAGTACGATGATGTTGGTTGCGGTGCTCCGAGCTCTTCGAAGATTTACGGTATCGTTTTGTCACTGGACTCGATTCCCGGCCGATGCACCACTGTTTTGTCACTGGAAACGGCCTCTGATATCTGGGGGGGGGGGTCCCTGGGGTTATAATGATAAAAATCTATATTAAAACCTTTATTCTTGATAATATACTACAACCTCGGCTCTCCGAGGGACACAGTGGGTTGTTTCACGGTTCTTTATATACCCTAACCTCTAAGAGATATATATGACACATCTGACACGTCTACATGACAGATGTGACATATCGGACACCTTACGTGACAGATGTGACACAACGGACACCTTGGTGTGACACGTGTGACAAATATGACAAGACTTGTCATATTTGTCATAGGTTACTGGAAATCATGTGACAGCTGTCACTTTTGTCACCTGATAGCTATTGTTGCTTGGCAACACAGGTATTGCGAATTTGTAAAAACGAGGACACAAGTGAGATTTTCCGATATTTTTTTAGTCTTACTGGCATGCAAAATTGAAGATTGGGCTTTTTCGAGGTTCTCTTGCTTTCGAAAATTTTTAAGATACTCTGAAGACGAGACATAAGTTCGCTCTAAAATTTCCTTCAACTCTGTTTTACGATCGCTTAAATAACATCCTCCCCTTTCATGTGAAGCAGGAGTCTCTCCGACTGTTTTCTGTTCTTTCTCAACCTGCTTGGGTAACTTTCGTTATTTTGCATTTCGAATCGTTTTTCGAAGGGAGCTCTTCACTTTGATAATTTTCCGAAGAAGCCGTACAATTCGATGTAAATTCGTCATTTTGGAGATTTTTTACATTTTATGCATTGTTTAAGGGTTGAGTACTACTTAGAATAAACACACTATTGGATTCTTTTACGCAAAATAGCTTCTTGCACATATTCTTAAGCTCGTTACGAACGGCTTTGCTCAATAGAATCATGAACCAAGGTGGCGAAAGGCAAAAAATATCGAAAAAATATGTATGTATCCCAGAAATCAAATGAAACGTTTCATTTGACATGTTTTGAAGGCTAGTTATGAAAATTATCTAAATTTATGGACCCTTATAGACCTTTTTCTAAACTCCCTTACCTGAACCGGTAGTTCACTAATAAAAAATACAAAAAGCATAACAGTCCATATGAACAACTTTATTTCATTAGCTTTTGTTTCGCCTAGATTTGTTGATTTTCGATGCTTAATAATCGATACAATAACAGATACATTCATAATGAAACCAAAAATTCCTCCTACCGTATAGAAAATAAGGTTGTAAAGAGCGTTTCTGTCCTAAAATCAAATTTGTACAGAGTGGGCCAAAAAAGGCAATAAAGACAATTTTTTGAAAATCAAGTTTTTAGACCATGTTTCCTTAGAAAAGTTTATTATTCGCATCATTTCCGACAAATTTTAGCAATTTTTTGAAAAAACTTTTTTTCAAAAAATTTCGATTTTTCCCTTGGTCCCCCTTAGGGTCAAAAATTGAATTATTTTAAAATTTTGTTAAAAACAAGTTTTTTTACCTTTTTTACGGTCCAGAAACACGATTTTGATGATTAAAAAGTACAAAATGCTTGTTTTTGGCAAAATTTTAAAAAAATTCGATTTTTGACCCTAAAAGGGGATCAAAGGAAAAATTGAAATTTTTTGAAAAAAAATTTTTTTTCAAAAAATTGTCTTTATTGACATTTGTTGGCTCACCCTGTATTATTATAAGATAAACGTGAAATGTCTGTCTGTTTGTCCGTGTCACCAAATTTTGTAACCTCAATAAATGTTCTTTTTTTGAAAAAAATCGATTTATTTAAAAAAAGAAAAATTGGATAGAAAGTGAAAAAATATTAAAAAATTTGAAAAAATACATAAAAATTCAAACCGAAAATTTTTTGAGACGATCCCTTGAGCGCTGAAGGCTCTCGGTCTCCAAGTTCTTTGTATTATTATAAGATTATTACCTCAATTGGCTCTCCATATGCATCAAACCTATATCCTTGCTCCAAATTTGGTGGAATGCTTTTGTCATTTGCCTCTATTCTTGCCTTGTTTACAAAAAATTGCCATGTAAATGGCAAAGGTATTAAAATGATAATGATTACAACAAAAGGGAAAATTTTGTCCCAAACCTAAAATAAATGTTCTTGATGCTCTAATATTAAAGGGGGTAACAATCGGAGCCCATTCTTCGAAAAAATTTTTTTTGAAAATTTTTGCAAAAAATACATTTCTAGGGATAATTTTATGCGAGAAATCGATTGAGCGCATTCCCGAACCTTGCAAACGCTTCCTTGACCCTGATTCAGGGAAGGAATCTGTGTATTGAAGCGAAAATGAAAAAATTTCGGATTTTTATGAGAAAACCGTCGATTCTTAGTTTTTGTAGGCGAGAGAATCGATTGCGCGCACTCCCGAACCGTGAAGACGCTTCCTTGACCCTGATTCAGGGAAGGATCGGTGTTCTGAAGCGAAAATCAATTAATTTACGTATCAATTTATATTATTTTTGCTTCAAAACACCGATTCCTTCCCTGAATCAGGGTCAAGGAATCGTCTTCATGGTTCGGGAGTGCGTGCAATCGATTCCCCGCCTAAGAAAACCTGAGAATCAACGGTTTTCTCATAAAAATCCGAAAATGTTTAATTTTCGCTTTAATACACCGATCCCCTCCCTGAATCAGGGTCAGGATAACGTTTTCACGCTTCGATGGTGCGCAATCGATTTTTCGCATGATTTTACCCCTAAAAATGACCTTTTTAGAAAAAAATTTTTTTCGAGAAGTGGTTGCAAACGGGACCCCCCTTAAGAAAAATAGACTTACATCCTTAGAATTGAAAGGAAAGATAATCGATGTAAACCGATTGAACGTTATAAAAATGTAGGTGGTAACTTGGGCGTATATAGTATAATATAAAAGCCACACCAAAAAAGTTGGTAGAAAACCGCTGCAAAAGGCTTAACACTCGAATACTTCTTCTTAGTTTTTGATCACAGCTAGATCGAATCCCACACGCGGCGATTTGATTTTGCCATAAAATAGCAGTTAACTTCAAAACTCTCTAATTCGAAAAATCTACACCCAATTTTTGGTTTTTCGTGATCTACATCGGTCGTACTATAGCTGTGATAAAAAACTAACAAGGAATGCTCAATATAGGAAACGCAGATCTTACAAAAAGCTTAGTGGGTTTGAAAGTACTCGACCTGAAAACAATTATGGCATATATTTCGGATCCGAACCAAAAGAAAAATTTTTGGCTATGAAGCGTTTAAGGTTTTTCCTTTGTAATAAGGTTTAACTTTGTTTGAATCGAAATAAAGCCTCTGTGGTGCAGTGACGAAGCCGTCGGCCGTTTACCACAATGTTCTTAGTTCGACTCCCATCTCCGGCAAAAAGTTTTGCCGAAGATTTTAAGCCAAAATTTTTTCTTTTGGTTCGGATTCGAAACATATGCCATAATTGTTTTCAGGCCGAGTACTTTCAAACCCACTAGGCCTCTTGTCAAGATCCGCGTTTCCTATGTTGAGCATTCCATGTAAGACGAAGTATTCGAGTGATAATAGCATAAAAAGGCTTACAAGGGAACCTCAGATTAGGATGCGCGGCTTTTGCTAGAACTCATATGCCATTAGAAAGAAAATACCGCCCCCTTTCCTTGTTAGAATATTGTGTACTTTTTAAAGGACCAGTCCAGTAATTTACAACCATATGAAAAAATGATATATTCGGATCATGAAAATGGAGCATTTTCTGTTTTTAAGGCATGTTCTGAATCGTTGTAGTTTTTGAGAAAATTGCGTTTGAAATTTTGAGTTTGTGTACAAGCTTGTCGTTGTAATACACAAACTTTTTTGAATTTTTTGCGGAAAAATCGATTTTTTAAACTTTCATAAAATGAACGTTGTAGATATTTTTTATTCTAAATGAAACGAACAAAATGACACCAAAATTATCCAATTTGAACATTCTTTTGGGTTATTGAAACGAAAACATGAATCAGAATTTTTGTTTCAATAACCTAAAACAATGTTCAAATTGGATAATTTTGGTGTCATTTTGTTCATCTCATTTAGCTATAAAAAATTGCACAATGTTTATTTTTAAAAATTTGATGCAAAAATCGATTTTTCCGCAAAAAATTCAAAAAAGTTTGTGTATTACAACGACAAGCTTGTATACAAATTCAAAATTTCAAACGCAATTTTCTCGAAAACTACAACGATTCAGAACATGCCGTAAAACAAAAAATGGTCCATTTTTCATGATCTTTCCGAATATATCATTTTTCATATGAGTGTAACTTACTGGATTGGTCCTTTAATGGAATTGAGTTTTGGCAAAAGCCGCGCATCCTAAGCTGAGGTTCCCTTGTTAGTACTTGTTCGGTATTGCTTGATAAATCCAATAAAACCAAGAAGATTTAGTAAATCTAATTTCCATAGTCAATAGTGTCCAGGCGATGATATCCTTAAAATTTTCTTTAATATTCTCAAATATTCACACATAAACTTACATTAACCCCATTTATAACAAAAAGTTTAAAAAAATGACTTGAGAATGGAAATTTGTTATAATTTATTACAATTATACTCATTATACAAATGTACATGACTATCGATGGTATTGCATAAGTTAAAATACAAACAGCTTCAATATTTTCGAATGACATGTTGATTTTAATCAGGGTGCTCTCATTTGCTCTTAAATTTAAGAGTGAAAAATAGGGTAATTTTCAAATGGTCGTAACTTATCAAAACTAAGAAAAAAATCTAATTTGAAAATTGATTTGAGTTATTGAAACGAAAGCCTGTTTCATGTTTTCTTTTCAATAACTCAAATCAAATTTCAAATTGGATATTTTTAGTGTTATTTTATTCGTCTCATAGAGTTATAAAAAATTGCTACAATGTTCATTTTATGAACATTTTAAGATCTTTGTAAAAATGGATAGTTCGTTTCAATAAACAGATTTGAATCAGGCATCAATCCCTTCGCTTCAATACACAAACACGTTTAAAATTTTTATGCAATTTTCTATGTCAAATATCTCCTCAGGGTTGTCAAATTGGAATTTACTTCCAAAGCAAAAAGTGGTTGCTCCAACGTGAACTTTCTTTTCCACTTTTCAACAAAAATTCGGTTCAAAAGTAGACTATTGGTCCTCTAACACGGTAATGCACAGCGTATCATATATGATACAAGATTTTCAATGGTCGAGAACGCGCATTTTGTAACACAACTGAATATAAAATGACATGATTCTATCGTTTTCGGGTACGCTGAACACGATGGTGGCGTTTTTTCATTCAATGTTCATTCCTACGGGATCTAGAGAACATTGAAAATATAACACTTTTTGGTAAAATCACATTTTCCTTTTCGGATCTCCTCGAGAATGTTTCCACATTTTTATTCGCTTAGAATCTAGATCAGCGCATCAAAATACAGATACGCAAAAATTTTCATCCAAATTAGATGAGAAAATAAAAATTTCGATTTGCGCGGGGATCGAACCCTCGACCTTATGCGCGAGAATTTTTTGCTCCAATTTAAAAAAATTATATATTTGGAATCAGAATAGCTTACTTATACAGAAAGTAACAATTGTTTAAAGTTTCTCCGGCGGCAATTTAGTGTGCGCAGTAAAGGGTTAAGGGCAAATGAGCACTCTGATTTTAATAGCGTGAAAGTACAGTTGTATAATTGTGAGTTAGAATGATATGTTTTAGGTAAAATTCATAACGAATTCTTTGCGAAAACATAAATCAAATTAACTAGTTTCTCAGAAAACGGCAAAATTCAATCGACGATTAAATATTTCAAGATTAACTTTTACATCTGCGAAAGCTAAAAATGCTAAACTTTTACGCATTCTAATTATTAGAGACTTGATCGTCATATCTAAAGTGGACTTGTTCTTTAACCCCTAATAAAAGTCAAAAAATTTTATTGATAGCCTTTTTTCGACGCCATTTTTCGCTATGTTGAAACAAACAAATCTAGAAATATTTTTTATCGTATTCTTTGTGAAAAATAGCATAGAAAACTCGTTGTTGTACCTATAAAATCACTTCGGGTCAAAGTTTGTAAGGCTGTATCTCGCAAACTACTTGATTACCCAACCTATCAAAGTTATTTTCTTAAATAACTATCCATATACATTGCAAAAAAGTTTGGTTGAGAGAATTCTGAGAACTTTTCAAGCATGTCGACATAGTCGTTCCAGTTACTGGCGGAGTGGGTTTTATGTCACAAAACGTGTCACAAAATTTTTTAAGGATTATTACTTTTCGTACAATTTTCTCGTTGTTCTATCGATTTTCATCAAAAGTAACCTTTAAGAAAATTGTAGAAGAAATTAAGCTCTACAACTTTGGTAAAAGAGATTTTGAACGAATCTTTCTGAAAACCGATAAAATTCATTTTCAAAATAAGTATCCTTGCAAAATTTTTGTGACACCCTAAGCTCGGTTTTCTCGAAAAGTTTGTTTTAACTATTAGAGCCGATTGCTGGGCTTTCTGTCAAAAACAGGTTCTGGTAAAATTGTAGCCCCAATTCTCTCGAAAATTTTATGGCATTTTTACAATACAATTTATGGAGCAAAAAATGTCATAATTTGTTGATATCCTATGGATAGGTCATTTTAAAAACATATTGGTTAATATTTTTTGATAGGAAACAAACATGTCCATAAAACATTTTTTATAGTTCCGTTTGTCGACCAATGATTATTAGGTTAAAAATGATCAAAAAAACATTTTCCCATATTGATTTTATGCTATTAATACATATGAATAAAGCCAATGCCTGTTCAATTCCTATTGAAATACCTTCTCATGAAATTATATTTTCTGCAGTAAGATATTTTTAATTAGTAAAAAATTATTCAAAACTTTGTTTTAATCTAAATATGCAAAAAACCAGAATTTTCCGAGAAATGTTTAAAAATTTTTCCTACATAATACTTACTATAGTGGGTTTCGATGCGATAAATCGTTTGCTTGAATTATGTATAGAACATGGAAAAGCTTATTTAATCCTGAATTAGTTCAAAAACTTTAAACATTGGAAATACTTCGTGATTTTAGTTGAACACAGCAGGGGTCTTGTGAGTAAAAGTTTAATGCTTCTAACCCAAACTCCCTATAGGATCATTTTGGAAAACATCTTAAAAATTTTAAAAGTAAAGTTTGCTCGAAAAATCACAAAATTCTGTTTTTTTCTACCCTGTAACATGACCAAATCTTCTTTAGGATCTTAAAAAAACACAGAGAAATCATTTGACATTAAAAGAAGCATTTCATATTAATAAGAAGTTTTTTATTACTATAGTTTCATTTGTCTGCCTAATATTGGCGGTTATTATCTTCTATGCTATATACGAGCATATATTTGACCCTGATGGCAAATACTAAAATTTTGGAGTATATGTCCATAATAAGGTATTTAAACATTTTTCTCTTTTTCTTGTAGTATGTGTTCAACTTTGAATATATTTTTCAAACAATTATAAGAATTTTTTTTAGTATTTTTACTACACTCCGTTTCATAAATATATGAGCACCTTGAATTTGAAGTGTAAGCCATATGTTCTAGATGTTTCCACAAGTCACTTACTGATTAGAGACGGCAATTTGCTAATTGCGGTTGCGGTATTTGTAAACTTTTGCGGGCAGTATACCACAATCACACAAGTTATGCGGTTGTTTCATAATTTTGCAAATTTTATAAATATTTAAATTTGTTGACTATCATAAATTTTCAAAAAAGATTAATTTATTTAGTATAACGGTTTATGAATCCATAGCTACTCGACCTGTTAACAATTCTTGTTACAATAAGGTCTTGCTATGCAAAACTCTTGCATTGACAAATCGGTCAGTTGTTTATTGGCTGCGTCATAGTTACACGATCCTTGTTGAGCTACTGCAGAACGAGCTTGAGCAAGACTTCGTGCAGCGGATGAGTGAGCCGTCGCTGAAGGCGCAGAAGTACTGTTCGAGCTTCCTCCTAAAAAATGTCTTTTGAACTATACGCAAAAGATGTCCCTACCAAGATTATCACAGATA
>OZJO01006673.1:0-10847 GCA_900406225.1 Acrobeloides nanus
GACGACGCTACACCTTTTGAAACAAGATAGTTATAAGCCAGCTGAAACACGGAGGTGTTCGTCAACGTTTTCAAATAATCGTCAAGATAGGCTTTTTTGAAGCCAGTCACAGCCATTTCTGCGGTACAGACCTAAAAATTTGGAAAAATATTGATTTTTTTTATATGAAAAAATTACATTGGGCACAAAAAGACTTTGGTTGTAGATAGTAATCAATTTGGAATAGACTGGTCGTTGGAAAAGTTGTTCGTTCACATAAGCAATGAGTCTAAAATTTTGATAAAAAATTATTATTTTTGCATAAAAAATTGATTTTTTTAAATACAGTCAAACCCCTTTAAGTCGACCCCCGTATAAGCGGACTCCCCTCCTAAAATCCTTTAGGCGGACCCCCCCCCCCAAATCAGCGTTAAAAGTGGCAATTACAGCTTATAGAAATATCATAATCTGAAATCACATAAAATTAGTAATTACAGATTATGATATAAGTATCATAATTTGTAATCGCATCAAATTAGCAATTACACATTATGATATTTCTATCATAACTTGTAATTTCTTAAAATTAGCGATTATAAATTATATCAATATACAGTGGATTCTCGATAGTACGGTCCTCACGTTAGTACGAGCCCCCTGTTTTCTCGATAGTACGGTCCCCCCAAAAGGAGGACCGTACTATCGAGACCACTGTATAACATGTTTTCAAAACGATATGACATGCTTTGCAAATTTTTTTCTAGCCAAAAATATGCGAATTAAAAAAAATTGGGTTAAAAAATGATAATTTTTTTAATTTCTTGATTTTTGTAACTTCTAGTAAAAACAAAAAAAAATTACATAAAAATCAATTTATTACTCTAAAAATCATAAAAATGTATATTTTTGAAAAATTTTTGTGCACTTTTTTGTTTTTTTTCCAAAAAACTTACGGTCCAGAACTTTTGCTTGCTTTGCCTTCTTTCATCAACTTAGTACCCCAATTAATTGTGATATCACTAGGTTGTGCTCTGTCCACATCAGCGGCTCTCATTTTGTTGACCAAGTCTTGGAAATTGCTGTCTGTACTGGGGGTACCAGGAGATCCACTTTGTGGAGTGGGTGTCACTCCACCACTAGCTTTCCCGACATATGGAGACGCATGTTTTATCCGAGTGACACCGTTGTCATTAATCGTTTCTACTTCCAAAGTGATAGTGTAGCCGGCATTTTGGTAGGTGCAAGACTAAAAATGAAAAAAATTTTAGGAGAAGAAAAATGTGGATTACTTTGAGGCTAGCTGGAGAGCTGAGAGCACATATGGTGTATGCGCAGAAGTCGAATTCTGGACTGGCTCCAATGGTGAAATTTTGCATAAGAGCTTGTAGATTGCCCCAGGCAAATTGCATGCTGATAGTGACATCCTGAAAATTTTTTGTAATTTTTTGCATTTTTGAAATTTTTTTGTTAAAAAATATATGCACCATTTTTTCCATAAAAAACATATTTATCTAACATCATTGATCACTTGATTCAATCTCTCTCCTTTAGCCAAACATGTAACATCTTTTGGAAAATATGTTTCTCATATCATAATTTGTAATCGCTAATTTGAACAAATTACGAGTTATAGTAAAAATATCATAATTTATAATAGCATCATTATGTAATTCCAAGTATGATCGAAGTATCATAATTTGTAATCGCATCAAATTAGCAATTACAAATTATGATATTTCTATCATAACTTATAATTTATCAACATTTTTTGCAAATTTTTGCTTTTTCTAGCAAAAAATGTGATAATTAAAAATGGTAAGAAGTGATAAATTTTATGCAACTTTTTTTATCAATTCAAAATTATGATATATCTAACAGTCATTGATCACTTGACTTTCCCCACCAAAGAAAGGCATATATTCATTTCAAAAATCGAAAAACATGGTGTTCTCACATTTACAGGTCGATTTTGGTTTTATGCCTTCATTTATGCCGACTTGCGTCAGTCTACAAGCAGTATGTTTTTATTCGGAAGAAAGAAAATAGCTGTGTAAAGCGGAAATGAAGTGATAAGCAGCAGCTAGTTTATTTTATTTTGCCAGAATTTTGTAAATCGATTTTATGTCTCATTTTTGGCGTTATTGACAAAAAGATTTTAGGTGGGTGACGTTTCACAAAATTTGTCATCAATAAATGCAAAATTTCTTTCGAAAAGTGGAGGGCAAATTTTTTTCTAATTTTTATGGAAACATGGTACTTGACGTTAGGGATTTTCAATCGAAAGTGTACAAATTTTTGGAGCATCCTTCGAGTTTTTGGAGTTTAGTTTATCATATTGGTAAGGTTGCTATTTTCAAAGCTTTGAAAATTTTTGAATTACAAATTATGATAGAAATATCATATTCTGTAATCATATTATTTATATAATTACAGGTTATGATAGAATTATCATAATTTGTAATCGCATTAAATAAACAATTACAAATTATAATAGAAATATCATATTCTGTAATCATATTATTTATATAATTACAGGTTATGATAGAATTATCATAATTTATAAACTTACAAGTTCTGAAATTATTAATTTTAGTATATAGCCAATTTGTGAAATTTATAATGAAAATGACATTTTTATATAAATTTTTTATTTTAAATTTTTTTTAAAATTTAAAAAATTGAAAATTTTTTTCGAATTTCAAAATTTTTCATCATTTCCAAAAATTAAAAATTATAGGAATTTTCGCCTACATCCTCATCCTCCACTCCTTATGTGTCTTTGCAGAACTACCTGTTTATAAATGGCTCCTAACAAACGTTCAAACCCTAGATTTTGGGCTTGCCATAATTTTTATTCTCGAATTTTTTATCCGCTTATGGTCAGTAGGTGCGGATGCAAGGTTTATGGGATGGAGAGGTATGCTCCAAAATTTTTTTAAAAATCAAAAAAATTAGGTCGATTTCGCTACTTGTCCAGGTTCATATGTATTGTTGACGTAATAATTTTATTGGCGTCAATTTTTATTGTGAGTGAGAGAGAAAATTCTACGAATGATACGCTGGCAAAATTGAATTTTCTCCAAATTTTGAGGCTCTTTCATATCGATAGGCAAATGGCGACATGGAGGTTGATTAAGGAGATTATTCAAAAAAGCAGGCAAGTGAAAAATCAAAAGTTTAAAAAAATTAAATTTTTAAATTTTTTACCCCCAAAAAATTTTTTAGTAAAGAGCTAATCACTGCTTATTATTTGACGTTTGTAGTGTTTTTATTTTTGGGCACGTTTGTTTATACTGTAGAAACTTTTTTTGACGAGGAAGTTGATGGGATCTTCCAAAATTCTACGGAAACAAGTAAAATTTCGAAAAAAAATCAATAAAAAAATTTTAGGTCCTACATTCAAAAATTATGGCGAATCTTTGTGGTTTTCAATCATTAGTATACTCACTGTGGGGTAATTTTTTGGAACTTATACCAGAAGCAGCTATGTATGTGGGGTGGAGGAAGAGGTCTATATTCCAATATCATCGGTGTTCCTAATATATACCTCCCAATCCAGCCCTAACCCAATCCCTACTATCACTTTCTTTACCCTACTAAACATATTCCACCATCACCCTCTGGAGGTGGAGAAATNATACCTCCCTATCCAGCCCTAACCCAATCCCTACTATCACTTTCTTTACCCTACTAAACATATTCCACCATCACCCTCTGGAGGTGGAGAAATATCATAATTTGTAATTGTTAATTTGATGCGATTACAAATTATGATACTTCAATCATAATTTGTAATTACATAAATGATTTGATTATGAAATATGATATTTTCACTATAACTCGTAATTGTTCAAATTAGCGATTATAAATTATGATATGAGAAACATGAAACATGTTTTTTCAAAGGATGTTACATGGATCGTCTTCATCCCAGACCCCTTGACACTTGAAAACCTGACCTCCTGCAAATTTTCGACTGATTGCTAAAAAATTTTCCCAAGCTATCCCTAGCACAATCATGATGAAAACTTTGTTAGGTATGGTGACATGGTCCCAAAAAGATGGCTTTCAAAATTCGTCACCACCTGGATGTCATATATAGGCATATGCCTATTTTGCACGGCTTCAAATTTGGTTGGATTTATCATGAGCATGAAGATTAAAGAAGACAAGAGGCGAGAAAATAAGAATTTGTGGAAAAAAAGAGACACTGCAGCAAAATTTATCCAAAATTGGTATAAATAAAAATTTTGTTTAAAAAATTAAAAAATTCAAAATTATTTTTAAAAATTTCAAAAGAGGATACAAATATCAAAAATTCAAAAAAAGTCATCTTTTAGGTACCGCTTACGTTTGATAATGAACAAAAAGATAGTTGGAGAAATTGAATTTTTCAAGTAGGTCTCGCATTGAAATTAAGAAAATCAATAAATTCAGATTCCAATGTGCCCGTATTCAAACAATTGATGAAACATGGAAAAAATCAAAAAATCTTCAAAATCAAAAAAAATTCCGAGTTGAAGAATTTTTCAAAAGGAAGACCTCATTTTCACCCCTAGGGGATCGATATCGAAAGAAGACGTCTAGCCATACAAGTTTAGCTTTTAGTAATAATTTGGCACGAAGAAATGGAATTCTTAACAAGGTAGACAATTTTTTAATAATCTCCCCCCCCCCCCCCTCTCCTCCTCGACCGCACTCCAGGGTGATTGGATCCCTTTAGACAGACCCTGTCTTAAAAGAAGTACCCCCTTTAGCTGGTCAGAAACGAGTTACACGAGAAAAATTGATTAGGAACCATGTTTATATGAGCTCTTGTGTCCTAGCCAACGAATCAGAAGGAAACTCTGATAAAGCTTCATTATTCCCCTCCCCTTCGAACCTAAACGACCCCCTCACTCTGCCCTCCACACACAGTAGGTGAGGAATGGAGTGCTTAAGCTCGCCTCTGGGGGAGGGAAGAAGGAGGAGATATAGACATAAGTTTCCTAAAATTTTCAAAATTTAGCTTCCATACGACCTAGAAGGCCAGATCACAGTCCGATGTTCGCCAACTATGAATAATTATCGGAAGTTAACCTTACCGGCAACTAGGGTACGAAAAAATTTGAAACAAATTTAAATTTTTGCCATTTCGAGGGTATTTTTGAAAACCGAAAATTATTTTTCTTAAATTTAATAAAAAAAAAAGAAGACTTGTTTAACTGAATCTAGAACTCTATTTTAGAGTTTCAATACCTTGGATGACTATGAAAACAATTTGTTAGACAGTCATGATACGCTTTTGACTCAAGAAACGAATACTAGCACATATTTTTCGAACGAAGATTTTCAAGCTAATGGTCTGTTTGGAAGTGAACAAGAGTTAAATAGTAAGTGCGGGTATGGCTCATATTTGGCAGTTAGTAAGCATTTAGTTGCAAAGCAAAAAATTTAGAGCTGAATGAAGAAAAAGTGAACAAATATCTGTATATACTCCAAATGGTGTATTACATTCGAGTTGTTTGGCTCAAGAAAAAATTCCATCTGTTAAGAATACCACACGACGAGTTGATTGATGTGGAAGAAGCTTTGTGTGAGATGGAGTATCAAAATAGGAAAAAATTGAATGAGGTACAAAAACAAAATTCCACATCTTTTCAAATGAAGTAACATTTGTATAATATCATAATTTGTAATTGCTTACAAATGGCACTTAAAAATTATGATAAAAATATCATAATTTGTAATCGCCTAAAAATGGCATTTACAAATTATGATAAAATTATCATAATTTGTAATCGCTTAAAAGTAGCAATAACAAATTATGATAGAAATATCATAATTTCTAACCATATTATTCGCTCGATTATAAATTATGATATTTCATTTTTAATTTGATTTTTTTTATTTTACAATTTTTAAAAATTTAAAATTTTTTCACAAAATTCATTTTTTAAGCTAGAATTCCGACTTGATGCAACTATTGGAAAACCTGTACTTTCACCATTAAATCCGTATGGAATAGAAAAATGCAGTATTCAAAAAAGGTTGGAATTATGCGAAGAAAAGGTCAAAAATGTGGACCAAAAATTTTCTGAGGTATTGAAAGTTTTGGAACTTCTCGAAGCCGCTTTGACAAGGTACAGAAAAACAAAAAAAATTTAAATAAAAAATTTTTTAGCTCTGATTCAATGAAAAATGTTGTAGGCCAAAAATCTGAAGTGCAGCGAGAAAGAAGTGCTACTATGCCTATGGAATATTTGTAAAAAAATTTGTGAACGTAAAATTTGATATTTTCATTATTGGAAATTTTCCTTAATTTTTTTGATGTTGTATTCAAAAGTTTTTGTATAAAACACACCTCTTGTCGAGCAAACCAGCCATGGTAGTTGACACTGCTTTGTTGTTCCAGTTGATAAAATCGAACCCAGTTGTTGAGGCCCAAAACTGTAATTCCCTGAGAAGCACCCGCAAACACGTGTTTGAAGCCTAAATTTTGAATTTCCAAAAAAATTTTTGTGATTAGCCAGTAACGAACACAAAGATTGACCCCCTCCCCTCCATTACAAAAGTAAAAAGTTTTTTAACATGACTCCCCTCCCCCATTTCTATAAAAAGCCTGGTGGGGTTTTAAGATCCCCTTCTCCAACTTTTTGAAACGTTAGTCTTCAAAAAGTACACAAGTTGCATACCTGAGCTTCCTTTAACACTATTTATAGCATAAGGATTGAACCAGAGGTCCATCAAAGTTTGGGTTGGGTCGCTAGGGACAAGATCTTAAAAATTTTTTAAATTTCGTTTTAAAATTTTTTTATCACTTTGATTTTTCAAAAACTGCATAGCCGTCGAATACAAGTTAGTGGAGCCAATTTTTGATAGAAAACTGGAAATTGCTTGAGGATTAGTCGTGGTTGTGGTATCGGCGGTGTCAATATCAGAAGTGTTATATTGTTGCTAAAAAATTGTTCGATTTTTTTAAAATTTAAAAATAAAATTACCAATAAATAAGACAATGCTTGATAAGTATTCTTTTGTAACAATGTTGAACTGACTGATGTAAAAAATCTATAAAAAAAATGAGTAGGATCCAGTAGCGTATCCAAGGGGGTGCGAGGGGGTGGTCACCCCCCCCCCCCGAAATTCGAAAAATGATTATTTTTTCTTAATGGTCCCCCTTATGTTGGTCCCTCCCCCACTGTCGCACCCCCCGAAATGTCCCCCCCCCCTTACTCTCGCACCCCCCGAAATTTGTTTCTAGATACGCTACTGGTAGGATCGAAAAATTTTTGGCAAAATTTTTTCAAAATTTAAACATACGGGTTTGGCGCGTTATCATGATCAAAATGGGTATGTGAAGCCATATTTTGATAGTCCACTACAATATCACCAGATTTGGCAGAATTCACATCAATATTTGACATATGGTTTAAGATGTTAGTAATATCTGAATCGGAAACCAACTGAGTGGTGTGGCCTGCTTGGAATTTGATCCTTTTCTGTTTTTGGATCTGGGCTAAAAATGAATTTTTTTAAGGTGGTGGTGCGAACAATTTTCCAAACCTCTTATAATCTGGAATATTAATAGGAGACATAGAATCGATACTAAAATCTTCATGATCTTCCAAGTGTAAGAGTTTTCTTCTCTGGCACGCTCGTAGGACTCTGAAAATTTAAATTAAAAAATTTGCAAATCAAGAAATTTTTTGGAACAATTTTTGAAAAATTCAAATTTTGATAGATTAAAAAAAATTAATTTTTGAATTTGTTGAAAAAACATTTTTAGATTAAAATTTGAACCATAAAAAAAGTTCATTTTTATACCAATTTTTGAAAAATTCTAATTTTTGTTCAATTTTTAAAAAATCCAATTTTTCCTATTCTTACATTACTATAACTTGTAATTGCATAAATTTTGTGATTACAAATTATGATATTTATATCATAATTTTTAACTTCATAAATTATACGATTAAAAATTATAGTCTTTCTATCATAATAACTAATTTCATAAAAATTTCGCTTAAAAATTATGATGTTTCTACTATAACTTGTAATCGCATAAAATAGTGATTATAAATTATGGTAATTTTATCATAATTTGTAAGTGCCATTTTTAAGCGATTATAAATTATGATGTTTCTATCATAATTTGTAAGTTCCATTTTTAAGCGATTACAAATTGTAATAAAAAGAAAAATGATACATAGTTTGAAAAGATGTTATACGTTTTGTGAATTTTTGAAATTTAACAATTTAACACCGCCCTCGATGCCTTTAGGTTTCTGTTTCGAATTTACAGGGTGGCTAAAAAAAGAAGATTTTTGAGATTTTTCGACCAAATTTTTGCCCAAAAATTTATTATTATTTTTTAAATAATCCTATAGGGGTTTTTCTATGTGAGGAACATAGTAATTTTTGAAAATCAATTTTTGCAACAAAATTTTTATAAAATGACAATTAAAAAAATGAAAAATTATAAATCGTTGAGTCATGGTTACTAGGCAACAANTTTGAAAATCAATTTTTGCAACAAAATTTTTATAAAATGACAATTAAAAAAATGAAAAATTATAAATCGTTGAGTCATGGTTACTAGGCAACAACAAAAATTTTTTTGAATGAGTCATAAAATTATAAAAATTTTGAAAATTATAAAATTTTCATCAAACATTTTTTTTGAAGACCTCAAAAACTGTGGAAATAACAATATGATTTCTGCTACCCATTCTCCTAGTCAATTATAGTATTTGTCTTATCAATTTTTTTTAGACTAAGAACGTCAAAATTTTAGCAACGCGAAGCACATGAGGCAGAGGTCAACAGTCAACTACACTTCCTGAACCAGATCTTTTCCAGGCACTTAGTTTTTGTGTATAAGCCACCCATTTATTTGAGTCTTTTTTCCACTCCCATACCTGTGCTAACAATGTAGACTTCTTCATCATTTTGATTATAAACGAGTGGAAATTTGTCTTTTGGCACATCCGGTCCGGCCGCAACTGCAATATACTTTTGAACTGGCATCGCTATTCTTATGATAAAAATCAGAAGTTTGTCTTCGCCAGATGCATTAAAGGATGGGGAAAATTGTTTGCCGCTATCAGCTAAACGTTTTAACAGTGAAATTTTGATAACAATACAAAAAAACGTGGTGGGGTTATTCTTCTATAAAATTTTCAAATGAGTAGAAACGATAAAATGTAAACAGTCACTTCACGTTTTTTAATTTTTTTAAAAATAAAATTGAAAAATGGTTCATCGTTCGTGAGCATCTAAAAACTTTAAAATTTAAATTTATACAGGATGGCCCAGAAAAAAGTGGATTTTTTGAGATTTTACAGGCGCAGTGGTATATAAATATCAGGTATGTAGGTAGGGGGAAGAAAGGGTCTATAGACCCCTCGAAGTCAAAAAATCAAAATTTTTCCCCTTATGTTTTTTCTAATGGTCCCCCCTTAAACCAATCCAGTTTTGGACAAAAATTTTTATAAAAATGTTCATGTCGTGGCGATCAACTTTTGTTTTGAAAATAAATTCTAATTCGTTAACCCTTTGGAGATAAATGAGAAACAAAGTTGCATGACAAATTTAAACGAGTTTATGTATTGAAACGAAGTCCCTGTTCATCAATATGATCTGTGTATTGAAACGATTTATCAATCTCTATTTATTTTTTGTGTTGCCAATCGATTGTGCTCACGAAGAGCTATCCAACGAGTGATCGATGTCCATATTTTGTTTGTTAGGAAACGGAGATAAAAAATAGGACAAAAAATTGATTATTTACGACTTTTTTGGCCCTATTATTTATCTCCGCTTCCCAACATCGAAATATGGACATTGACTACTAGTTGGAAAGCTCTCCGCAAGTACAATCGATTGACAACAAAAAATATTAGATTTGATAAATCGTTTCAATACACAGATCAACCACTTCGCGCCAACCCATTCGTTTCAATACACAGATCAACCACTTCGCGCCAACCCATTCTTTTCAATACACAAACTCGTTTAAGTTTTTCGGGTAGGGAATTCTTCGATTGCTCCTTTCGCCCTACCCTCAGTGATAACACGTCAGAGCACAATGCCTACGCGTTGAATGATTTCAGTAACTACCATTAGGGTGCCGTTAATTAGACCGTCTTCTACGCTAACATTTCGAATAAGCATCACTATTATACCGATCTTAAGTCATGAATGGAGGGGGGCTTTTGCGCCCTCACATATGCGCAACGACACTTGCACACCCGATTTTTGCGCCCCGACATATGCGCGCTAATAATTGCGCCCCGATATTTGCGCTCTATAATTACGCAACGACATTTGCGCCCCTACATATGTGCGCTAATAATTAGCCCTTTTCCGTTTTTAAAATTTTCGACCTTTTTTGAAAGATATTTAACAAGTCGGATGCGCAAATTTCGTGGCGCAAATGTCGAGGCGCAAATGTCGGAACGTATATGTCGGGGCGCATATGTCGGAGCACAAATGTGAAAGTGCAAATGTCAGGTGCGCATATGTGAGGGCGAAAAAGTACCCCGCCCAATTTTTAATGCAATTTTGTTTCTCATTTATCTCCAAAGAGTTAAAGGGCTAGACCACGTTACCGAGAAACGCATATTTAACTATGCCAAACAGTACATAACCCCCCATTTAATAACCGAAGAACACGAAAATGACAATGAAAAAATTTGAAAACTTCATCTTCATCCCGAAAAATTCAATTGAAAATGACCATTTTTAGCCATTTTACCGCTATTTTCGCGCATTTTATGGCTAAAAATCACTCAAAAATAATTTTTTTATCGAAAAAATTGCATAATTTACCGTTTTCGACCATGCTCTACAACATCCAATCATTTAAAAAAAAATTTGAAAAAATTTTT
>OZJO01006674.1:0-11658 GCA_900406225.1 Acrobeloides nanus
ACAAATTTTGAGCTCAAAAATACGATTTTTATCAACTTTTCTACTAAAAATTCTAAAAAAGGTCATGTTCAAAAATAGATGACTCGAATTCATATCCCCATTTTACTATACACAAGTTGCATCTAGGCTAGAGGGAACATTTTTCTAAAAATTCTTATGGGTTCAAAATTCCTTTGATATCAGCAATCAAAAAGTGCTAATATTTGTTGAATTTAGGAATTTTTACTGAATGTTACCGAATTATTTCGAATCCAGTCTGTACGAACAATATTATTACACGAATGGTGGATTGAAACAGTTCAAATGTCTTCGAGTATTCTTAGAGTGGTAAGGAAACTCTGTCTTTGTGATTTGAAAAACAAAAATATCCTTTTACAGGAGTGTGAAGAAAATTTGAAGAAATTGAATAGCCAAGCAAAAAAGAAGCCTACATTGAAACATGAATGCTTTGATTTCTGGAAAGCGATCATGGAATTCCATCTTTCAGAGCGAGCAACTAACATTGAGCTTGATTTGCTAATTGATACTTTACTTTCGACGCTTCGAGATAATTGGCGACTATATCGGGAATTTGGGGATTCGGACATTTGGCACAATAGTCTAAGTATTGCCATCTCAATTTTGAATTACTACGAGAAAATGAACGAATTTAACTTGGATTTTTCTAAGTTTAATCGTAAGCTTTTTTGGGCATTTTTTAAAACCAACCACTTTGTAGAACTTTGGGAAATGTGTTTATCTCTTCTTGAAGAGAGTATTGATGATGCCAATCGAAATACTCGTGTTTTTTCTGCTGAATTGTTGACTATCCTTGTGAAGAGTTTACATCTGTCAGAATACAATTTAAGAATTCCTGAAGTGGTTGAAGCCTTGAAAAGGATTTTAGATCAATATTCGTAAGTTTTTTTTTGTTGTTATTTAGACATTTTCACACTAACATTTTTATGCATTTATATATTTTTTGATTGCACCATTAAATTTAAAAAATAAGCCAAAAATATTTAAAGCGATTTAAAAAAAAACCGTGATTTTCACTATTTTTGGGCTAAACAATCGAAAATAAAATTTTGTTTTCTAAAAATATCCGTTGGTGAGGGCGTTCGATTGAGCTATCGGGCAACGTAAACGATTTTTTGGCGAATTTTTGAAATGTGGGAGCAATTAAAAAACAATCTGTATTTTGTTTAGGTGGCCTCGTACTGATTTATCTCGGATTTATTTTCTTACTTCACTCATAACTTTAATTGAAAATCATGGACTCGACCATCGAGAAGTATTATTGCAAAACTTCTATCATCTGCTTGAATACTTTCATGGTGAACTGAAATTGTTTTTTCTTGAAATCTCAAATCGGCAAACTTCTTCTTCGAATAGCAATGAGATTTACCGTCCAACCTTTCATGTGAGTATTTTTGGGGTCAAGTTCAGAGGGAGGCTGTTGTAATTTTTCGCATAGAAAACCCATCTTTAACTCACGCACTTATTCACTGATATTCTTTTTAGAGCATTTTATACGAATTCTTTGAGAAAATCTTTATCTTGGCTTTTCCTGGATGCGAAATTGTTGCAACAACTTCAGCAATTAATATCGACATTGTTAATCAAACGTTGTGGATATTAACCGAAGATCTTGAATCGAATATTGCCAAGGCCTTGGCTAACAAGGGAAACAAATGTGTTATTTCAGCATGTCGGATTTCGCTACTATCAAGGCTTTATGTAATTTTGGAACTCTCCACTCCGAATTTGGATTTCAGTCAAAGTCAATCATCACAATCAAAAAGATTAAAATCATCATGCACAATTGAAAGCCTATTGGAGCAAAAGCCATCATATGGTAACTTTCAAATTCTTCATGGAATCTTAATCAAATGGAAGAAGAAATTGCCGGATGAATTGTTAGAGAGCTTGTTACAAAGGATGTTAATATTGGATCGAAATCTCTTAAAGAAGTAAATTATTAGTTTTTTTGTTGCCCAGGTGATATATGTCGTAATTTTGGTCATGATTTGGGGGAGGAACTTTTTGAAAGTTCAGGTTTTGAAGGAAGTTTTGAAAAAATTACCAAATTTTGTACTAGTTTCCAATAGCGATCAAAAATGGCTGGATCCGAAAAATTTTTACACATTTTAACCGAAAAACGTCTTTTACTCCGTTTTTTTATGCGGGGAATCAATTGCGCGTATTTCCTAGACGTGAAAATGCTTCTCTTATCCAGATTTAAGGTCGGGAAGTTAGTGTATTGAAGCGAAAATCGACAAAAATCAATCGGAAAATCGACTTTCCATAGGTTTTCTTATGCGGGGAATCGATTGCTCACATTCTAAAAAGTCAATCCAAACACAGATTTCAAGATCGGAAATGCGCACAATCGATTCCTTGCCTAGAAAAATCTTATGGAAAGTTGATTTTCTTGTAAAACTCCACTTTTTTACACGAATATAAATTAATAGCGTTTAAAGTATAAGTTTAGGGATGATAAACTGGATATTTTTGTGCAAATCTTGGCGATTTTCTTTGACAAAGCTTGGAATCTAAAACCTCATACTCTCGAAGAGCTATGGAATTGGTCGCTTTCATTGATACATACTCCTAACATTCATGATTCAGCATGTGATTTGATTTACTCCATTCTTCCTTTTGGTAAGCTTACTTTTACTCATTTGAAAATCTTTGTTTTAGTTGGAAATGCCATGAACAATAACAAAGTACACCTCTTTAATGTTCTCGTTGCCAATCTTTCGAGACTGAATAGCTTTAGTGAGAAAACTTTAAAGTTGATCAACTTGGTAATTCGATTTTTTGAATTTGATGAACGCGCCGAATTTCGTGTCGAGATGTCTGCCCGAATGAACGATCAACGTGAGAAGCAATGGAGGTTCCGATATCAATTGATTTTTTCCATTCTTCGTGATTCATCTATTACATCGGACCCTACTGAATTGATTTTTTCGCTATTATGCTACCATCCTAATGAAGTCTTGGCTACCTCAACACATCTTTTTGGTTAGTTTTTGTTTTCATTGTATAACTGGGTAAGGGAGTAGATATTTTCTGAAGAATTTTGCATGGCCACCTAAAAATAAAAAAGATCAATAATTTTTTTTTCATGACCAAGAGAAAAATTATCTTTGGTTCTATCTGTTATATAAAATTTCGATCTATTTTCAAAAAATTTTTGGTTATTTTATGCGAATTTTTGGGGATTTTTTGGCCAAAAATCGACATTTTGACCTCCTAGATGAATTTTTTCTGGAAATGGCCTTCTACAGAATTGTTCCCTACGAAATTTTACGTTGAAATGGCCACTCGTGGTCGACATTTGACTGCCAAGGAAAAAAGTTACGGCCATTTTTTGGTCATTTTATGAGAATTTTTGGGATAGATTGAAAAAACTAAGCTCATGTTTAGCCGTACGCCCTAGGCACTACCAGGATATGCTTTCAAAAACAATTTTAGCAAAGTCTTTTGAAGAACTTCTTGAGCAATGGTATTGTTCAAATTTATCTACAAAATCCACTCTCGTCTGTGAGCAAGATAGTATACAATCGGCTACTAAAATAAGCTTCTTGATGGATAAAATTGTTGAGATTATCCGTGATTTATGGGATTATTTCACAAGTCAATCTAACGGTATGCTCTTTTATCAGTCGGGACGTTATTGTTGTTTTTAGATGAGAAATGCGTTTACTTATGGCGAGTTCTTTCATTTTTACGTGCAAATTCTGAAGTGCTCTTTCACTCATTGGCAGGTCTTCAATCGGTAAAGATTTATAATGTTTCTAATCTTTAAATCTTTTTAAAGAAGTTTGATCAATTCGTATTGAATTATATGGATGAATTGGAAACGAATTCTTCGACTTTATCAGGATTTGATTTGTCGCCATTTGATCTGAAAAAATCTTGGCATCTGATCTCGGACAGTATGAGGAATCGATTTGAAATGCTCGCTGGCTCTGGGCTAATTCCAGGCCTGTATCAGTTTATTATACAATGGAATACAAACATTCCGATTGATCAAATGGTTAGTTGAAGAATGTGCTTATAAAATATCATATTATGGGGTATCCCTCCTCCCCTCACGACAACGCAAGGGTGCCACCTAAAAAGGGGTGTTTTGGGTCGGAGCGAAAATTATGGTACTCGTTCTACTCTCACTGAGTTAAGACGAACGGTATAAGTTGTTTTTAAAAATTCGATTTCCCGATCTCTATAGGGCTTCTGGGTTGGGTACCCCACAATATATCGTTTCAATCATGAGGGCAATCTTGATCAAGGCGGCTCTGGGAATCATGAAAGTAATCTTGATGAAGGAAGTCCTGCCTCTAGCTAGAGGAAGAGGCTTCTGCATCTTGGCATAAAGAATAAGCGGTACTAATCGACTCTGGGGGACCAAAATCATTATATTTTAAAATTTTCATAAAAACACCCCTATAGGGGTATTGGTTAGTACCGAATAAGCTCTTATTCTTTATTCCAAGGAGCCTCGTTCTGTTAGTCTTAATATGGAAAACTGGTAACTTTTAGAAGGCCATATTGAACAATTCTTCATCTAGCATCGATTCATTAGATGCTGCTGTTAAAGAGATTGCTAAACACGAGCTTAGTTTTTTTGATCTATCTACTCTTATTGAAAAGTTTTCTCATGCTCTATCTGCCCCTGTATTAAACCAACTTATCGATGCCTTAATGTGAGTTTTTTTAAACAATATTATCAGTTACCAATTCGTTTAGCATAGAAGCTCAAGAAGAAATTGGATCTCAAGCCGAAGAGTCTGCAACGACGAACTTTTACAAAGACAAAGCCGCTACTATTGTCTTTCGTCATATTGATGTAAGTTGTTATTCAGGTGGTTGGAAATAAATTTTATAGATTAACAGCCTTGAAATGGAGAAATTCTTTATGCTGATGAGTTGGACAGAAAAGAATATAAAATTCAATCAGCTTCCATCTCGATGCTTTGATTTGGCAACCCTTCGTAGATTGTCTCCTGATCCAGCTATCAATCCTATAGCTTTTTGTCACTTCACGAGAAATATATTATCGAATTTGTCGGCTGGCGATTCACATGCTTATTTTTTGGCTATTTCTTTAGATATTGAAGAAAAGGTGATCATTATATTTTTCATGGCTAGCTTTACGAAAGTGTAGCTAGCTCTTTTCTATTACTCCACTGGCTCTAAGACATGGTACTTAGATTTTCTGTTTTAGCTATGTGAACGATTTATTCCTGGCTACTATCAATATTTGAATTTCTATGAAAAAACCATTGTTTATTATATTCGAAAGAATCTTCTTTTACACTGTTCTAGCGACTTAAAAAGGTTGAATTGATTTGTTTTACACAAATTTACCATAAATTTTTAGGAAATATGTGAGACTTAGACAGAATCCCTTTTACTCATTTCTATTGGAAGAAAATAGTGAAGTCAAAGTGAGCTATGCGTCGGATTTATTTTTCTTGCCTTCAAACATGTGCGTTTTTTCTATTGCTAACATTTTTGCATATTTTTTAGCGTCGAAGAAATTTCCAAGCGTGTTAGCTTTCAACAGAGCTTATTAAAGTTATTAAAACTAGGCGAAGAAGTGTTTTTTACTCTTCGAAGCAAATTATACAGCCTACAAGATTTATCATCATCTATTAGTGTGCCTTATCAAGCTATGGTTATCACATCGTTATATACTATCTTTGAGAATTTCAATCTTTCCCAATTAGAGACAATGGAAGACAGAAAATTTCTTTGCCAAGATATTACTTCAATTTTGTCTTCCTTGATTCGTGACGCGGTAGCAAAAAGATCCTGGTCAGTGTTAAACTTATTATTTATAAATGTATAGGGTGATCCAGATGAATATACAACGGAATAAAATTTTTCGCTTTAATACACAGATTTATTCAAAAACTATGAAAATATTTTTAAGATAAAGTCAGTTACGTGATTAGTAACTTGCAAAAAATCGCATATGAAAATCTTTTTCGCATACCGAGATATCGAATTTTATTTTATTGTATATTCATCTAGATCACTCTGTATATCACTTTTGCAGCTCGGATTCTTATCTTCGTGTACTTGTTGAAAGATTTTTTATATTAATGGATAAATGGCGCTTATATATAGATTTTCCTCAAATGGTTTTTCTATATATCGTTGATCACGTTTATGCACGCTTCCGTGAATTCCCAGAAACTTGGTCTTTCCTTCAAAGAAATGGAAATCTCAACGTTTTGAAGTATGCTCCGGTTTTGGAAAAGGAAGATCTCAGATTTTGTTTCGATTCTATGCCAGTAGTGGTATGTTTATGGAATTTTTTCGAATGAGTTACTTTGATAAGCTTGTTTAGTTCGTTGAAATTTTTCAAAAGAAAGAGTTGGATGGCAATTTGCCTTATTTAAAATTGCTTGGATTTTGGAAACTATTTAATGAAGCAATCATTCAGGATCCTGGGTTTTTTACTGGTCAGTCTTATATCGATTTTTTTCCAAAAAATTTTCAATTTTTTATAGACGCTAATTTTTGTGTTATTCAAGATTTATGGCTTTATTTTCCAAGACTTCGGTCTTCTTTGATAACGACTTTTATTCATTTTCCTGCGAAGTACCAGGAGAACTATCTGAACTTCTTGATAAAGAATCTCAAGCAAAAAGACTTATTCGTTGCTGTACCAGAAGTTCTGCTTTTTTATTCTATGTAGGTTTTGAATCTTGGAGCTACTACTAAACACGAGGGGTCATCCACGTGAAAATTTTTTATGGAAATGACCTATAGTGGGTAAAAACATGCCGAATTTGACATTTTTGAAGCGAAACAACGCTTCCCTGATTCAGAGCGGGTCTGTGTATTGAAGTGAAAAGCCGAAAAATGCGATGTTTTTTTACTAAAAACGACTTCTTTTAGGGTAAAAATGTGCAGGGAATCCGAATTTGACACTTATAAAATTTGCCTAAAAACGACCCCAATAGGGGGTCGTTTTTAGGCAAAAGTCGCATTTTTATGACTTTTTACTTCAATAAACATTACACCTTCCCTGAATCCGGAAAGCGTTTTTTTGCTTCGAAAATGTCAAATTTGGATTTCTTGCATGTTTTTACTCCTAGAGGGGGTCATTTCTAGAAAAAATTTTCACATGGGTGTTCCCCTATTGTGTAGTAGCTCCCGAATCTTTTCTAATATAAGAAATTTAGGGAATGGTTTCCTGCTTCTACGACTGCCGCTTTGTATAATGTAATCCGTTTTAATAGAAGAATTGATTCTTTTCATATTCAAGCTTCTGATCATGCAGCGCGTATTGTAAGTTATAAATAAAAATTTACTAGTTTTAATCCCTTTTAGGTGCCAAATAAAGCTTATGATTTAATAGAAGATGTTTTGGACGGTTTGAAGATTCCTCGACAAGTAGAGTTGTTTAAGCCAGTCTTCTTTAATTCCGTAAGTTCTTTTTTAAATAGTTTTAAAAAATGATTATAGGCTTTGTACGCAACTTTGATGTTAGCTCGAACCTATGAATTTTGTAAGAACGAAGAAAAGCTGACTGTGCTCATCTCGGACATAAATGAACTTTTCAAGAAAATGGTTGTTGATGACAATACTTGTGACGACGATGCTTTATTTCTCTTGGCAATCATTGCTTTGACTGAAGATCTCATCGATTATGCTAAATTTTTTGACTTATTGGCTCTAACGAAGTGTCTGATTAAGTACAAAATGTTTGATTTTGCGAGTTATTTTCTCAAACAATTTATTGACAGGTACATTTCTTAATGCTCTTGGAAAAGTGACATCGGTGTCAGTTTGGTGTTTTCAGAAACGCCAAACTGACACTGACAAAAATCCGGTGTTACTTTTTTCGGTGTCACTTTTTTGCGAAAATTTTTTTGGAAAATGCTATTTGTGTTGAAAATGCAAAAAAAAAATTTAAGATTTTTGAAGAAAAATGAACATTTCTGATGGAAAAATGAAAATTTCGGCTTTTTTAAACGGAAAATCAAATTAAGACATATATCGAAAATAAGGACAAACCTTAGAAATAAGTACATTTGAACACTCTGCTATAATTTTTAGCCAACCATTTTCATCTCGTGTCCTTTATCTTTTCAACTCCAATCAACAATCCAATTTTCTATCAGCTATCGATTCTCCTATGAAAGACGAGATTGCCGAGTTGTTGATTCAAATTAATATTGGGCGAGAAGATTTTGACTCTCTAACAATGCTCCCATTGGATTATCAAGTTGATCCACGTGTGCGGTATTGCTTTTCCTCATGGCTTTTTAACTCTCCCACTTTTTAGCATTACAATGGCGAAGAATAAATGCGATTGGGGTGCTGTTAGCTGTATTGATAATTTGGCGAGCACAAAAGACAATATCATAGCGAATTATTACTTGGGCAACAAAACGCTCGATTGTAAAAATGACGTGTGGCGAAATTTAGAAAATTGGAATGAGCTTTCCAACCAGGTTTCATATCCCAAGAAGTATGTTTAGGGTCTAAAAAATGTCTTTCATAATCGTTTACTTTGTTATACATAAAAAATTTTTGGCTATTCAAGTCTAGAGGCTCCAATGACATGAAAAAAATTTAAAAAATTTTTCACGGAAAATGACTCCTTTGGCGTGACTTTTAACGAAGAATCCAAAAAACGCAGAGTCCCCAGACTTGGGTAGCCCCAAAATTTTTTCATACTTTTAGGCTGGAAACGCATAACGAGACACTTTACTCCATACTTAAGCTAACATGCGATGGAGAAATTGATGAAGCTAAATTGAGAATAAAAAAATCTCTGTAAGTTGATAGAAATTTTTTGGTAAAAACATAAAGGGGGTTATTGGAAAATTTTTTTATTTTTCAGCAACGAGGAGGGCAATCACATTAGTGGCGTATTCAGGGACGAGGGGGAATCCCCTCTAACAAAAAAATAAAGGGGATTTTCGTCCTCTCCGAAATGAAAATCCTAGATACGCCAGTGAATTACACATAACAAAGGGGAGTCTTCTCCCCCTCCCTACCCAATTCGGCTAAAAGGACAAAAATTGGACTAACCCGGCATTTTAGCACCCAATCTGAAGCGGAAGTAGCTCGAACTTTTCTATTAGATGAACTTTCAATGGAAAAATGCCGACGATATCTCGCATTAGATATTGCTGTTTGCCGAGAATCGAACCCACAAATTGAGGAGGATATTGTTGCCATTTGGAATATTGCTTTATTGTCTTCAAAAAGGCTTAACAAGAACTCGAATCATGTCAAACGTTGTGTAGAGTCAGTAGTGAGTTATGTGAAGCAGCTATGCACTTTTCGTGCCTACCAACCGGCTCTGCAATTGATCGATGTCTGTGACAAAGTTTCTAAATTAGATCATAACATAGCAATTGCTGACTTGCTCATTGAACGTGCCAAGATTCTCAAAGCAAATGATGAGCGTTTAATGGCTATATATTTGTTCAAACAAGTCCTCGATATGGAGGAGACGACTGCTCGAGCTGAACAACCTTTATCGGAGTTAAAGGTGGAAGCTCATTTGGCGTTGGCTGATCTCATGCAAAATGATCAATCCTATGAACATTTGAAAGAGGTACTTTTTGCCTTTTTGTCATAGCAAAGTGCGAACTTTTCTAGGCATGTCAATTGGCTAGCCAGAATCAGAAAAATATGAAAATGCGTTTTGAAAATCATGTGAAAGTGGCCATTTTTGCTGAAAAACGATATCTTGAACTGTCAGCTTATATAGAAGGTCCTTTTTTAATTTTTCTTTTTCACTGTGATATTTAGGTCCAGCATATCGTCTTAAGAGGAATGCAATAAAGCAATGGCATGTTGAGTGTAATAATCCGAGGTTAGTTACATACATCGACAGACAGGGATGGGAAATTTTGTAAAAATGCGAAGTGTGCCTTTAAAAAAAGCAATTTTTGTGGCGAAAATGACTAAAAATTGGCATTTTTTACCCACAAAAATTTTCCCTTTTGCCCTAGATATCGTTTGTTACTATTCACGCTTTATACAACTACAATATTTTTAGCTTTGGTACAGAACAACGAGAGCTGGAGCGCAAAAAGAGAGAATTATTATGTGAAACTAATGATTTAAAGCAGGTTGAAAATGACAGACTTCGGTATTTGCAAGAAGCAGTGCATAATTATTTATCTGCCCTTCAAATTGGAAACTTTGACAAGACCGTTGTTCATCGCGTGGCATCTCTCTTCATGCAGAACAAGTCATTGCGCTTCTTGAGTGGACTTCTTTCTGTAAGTTGTTTGTGCTAGTCGGTTAGAATTTTCTACAATGTTTCATACGAATTTCATGTCGCTTCTAACCTAAACCCCGACATATTCAATATTTATAAATAGGGTATTTTTAGTTATTGGATGGGATTTCGCCGAGTACATGGTTGCCTGTGGTTAACGTCTTGTCTAGTCACCTTTTCGATATGGAATTGCCCATTTATGGAGTTGTTGATAAGATTATTTCATTATCCTTGATTGCACACCCTTATCATGTTATCAATTCACTGTTGTTTTACTATAGAGATTCCTCAAATGATCCTCAGATTTCGTCGGTAAGCAGCTTTCTTTATAAAAAAAATTAAATCCAATTAACGTTCAGGATCGTCAAAGGACTGTGAAGAGTTTGTTGAATAAGTGCGTTGAAAGGAAAGATGAACTGAGGCGAATCATCACTACACTCGTCAGTGCACATTCGATTTATCTCGATTTTGGAGCTAAAGAAATTCTCAATCCAATCTATTTTAGAAAAGCCGTGCAAGATGGAAAGAGTTAGTCCTCTTAGATCAAATTAATCGAATGTTATTCATGTATTTTTTAGGTGTTTATTTGCTTTCTGATCAGCTGAAATTGCTTCAAAATTTGTCAACTTTGCAAAAAGTCCCTATACCCATTATTGATCAACCGGTAAGTTTGTCGTGACATGGGCAAAGGGGGAGGGAAGGGCTCCGATTGAGGAGATCTTTGACATCTTACAAGGTCGCCAGTTGAAAAAAATGTTTGGTATCTATAAAAAAAACATCGCCACAGGCGAGATTTTTTTGAATTTGTTTTTAAGCTAAAAGTGCTCTGGAAAAGAAGAAAAATGGCTTAAAGAAAGTTTTAAAAATTGCTGAGGGGATCTCTCATCAAAAATTTTTTCTTTTTTGTGAGAGGATTCCTGGGTCGATGAGGAGATCCCTCCCTAATTTTGGCCCCGTGAGGGAGTTGAGGGGAAGACTCCCCTACCCCAATATGGACTTTATTATTAAAAAATCTTCATTTTAAAGTTAAATCGCACTGGCTCTTACGATCTTCAAGGATTTATCCTGTTTGGGAATGTGTCGCAATATTGTGAGCGGGCTGATGGGTTAAGGTAAGTATATTCCGTTTCAGCCCCAACTATAAAAAGCTGGACCCAAAATTCTTGAAGTTTTGGCCAAAAAACAGCTCTACAGGAGCGAAATTTTTTCAAAAATTGCAACCTTTATCTATTTTTTAAACATTTTTATCGAATTTTTTTCTTAAAAAATTCGATTTTTTTTCCTTGGAAAAACCTTTTTTGTGGAAAAAGTGCCTCACAAAACTAGACTAGCGCCGCCACCCTGGATACGTATATACGTTTTTAGTGACTAAAATATTTTTAGCCAACCTAAAGTAATCAAATTTATTGGTT
>OZJO01006691.1:0-14259 GCA_900406225.1 Acrobeloides nanus
GATTTGGATATTTTTTTCACTGGAACACTGTGAACATGTCCGAAAATTAGCAATTTTTATCTTTAAAAATTGACTTTTAAAATTTCATAAAAACTGCATCGATGGTGAAGTGGATATGATCGTTGACCCAAAAGGTCTCGGGTTCGACTCCCATTGGCGTCGAATTAATTTTGCCATAAAATACATACAAAAAGATAATAAAAAAATTTTTGATCCCATTTTCAAAAAAGCGACAAAGATTCGTGATACAATTTTGATCTTTTTCTACTTGGTGCCGGTCTCTATCTGATTCTTTTAATTTACTTTTTTAAGTTTCAGCTTAAGTTGCATTTCTTTTCTATTTGTTATTTCGATTTTTTCTCCCAGACATCAATGTTCAAGAGCAAATGGAATATATTTCTGTCTCGCTAGTCTCGTTTGGTTCTATTGCCCAACATTCATTCGTGAATTGCACAACATTTTCACGCAGCTATTGGCTCCTCCTTTACACTTTTTAACAGTTGTGATTTCATTTTAGAATCGTATCGAATGAGAAAGAGAATTTTACACATTAGAACGTTTTTTCCACATTTTAGACACTTTGATGTTAATCAGTAGAATTTTTTTCAAATTTACACTTTTACAGGGTTCCCGAAAAAAATAGAAAAGTAAATTGCCCAACAGGAAAATTCCCACAATAGGAAAATTGCCCTAAAAGAAAAATGCCCAAAAAGAAAACTTATCCAAATAGAAAAAATGCCCAAATCGGAAAATTGCCCAAATGGGAGAAATGCCCAAAAAATTTTTTATTAGTGGAAAATATGATAGAATTTATATTTATATAAAAGCTTAAAATTTATGATAAATCTTCAATAATTAAACGCGCTCGGCCTTCGGCCTCACTTCCGAGCGTCCCAAGCGGTCAGTGGTGTAATTAAGAGGGGCAGGGCCGTATCGCGGGGAGGGGGTAATTACCCCCCCTAAAATTTTCAAAAGTCGAAAAAAATCATAAGGGTGCTCCCTTTTTGAAAAAATTTTGAAAAACAACATTAGGGGAGACCCTTATGATTTTGGGGTTCGACCCAAAAGTTATCCCCCCCCCCCAAAAATCCTGGATACGGCACTGAGAGGGGGGTGCACTAGTGATGGGTCGAAATCGAACGAAATCGGTTCTCAAAATTTTTTCTATAGGTTTTTATAAAAAATGTCAAAAACAAAACTAACACAGAAATTGCGTTCTACAACTTTTATTTTGACTACTTTTTATGAAAATACATAGAAAAATAGTTACGAGACACAAATTTCGTCGCGATTTTGTGTCAAATTTCGTCACGAAATTGCGACGAAATTTGTCTCGTGATTTGTTTTCTATGTATTTTCATAAAAAGTGGTCAAAATAAAAGTTGTAGAACTCAATTTCTGTGTTATTGTTTTGGACATTTTTCATAAAAAGTTAAAGAAAAAATTTTCACAACCGATTTTGTTCAATTTCGACCCATCACTAGGGTGTACACTAGTGTTCGATCCCGAGTTCGGGATTGACCTCTTGGCCGGGACGGAATTTTTCGGGATGGGCTATGGCAGGATTTTCGGGATCCGAGACGGGATCGATTCTCGGGATTTGAAAAAAATTTACCTTGATCCCCCTTTCAGTTTTTCTCGAAAATTTTTGAAAAAAACATAAAGGGAGACCAAGGTGATTTTTTTCAATTTTTTAAAAAATTGATAAAAAAAATCACGCTCCTGCCAGCACGTGATCAACACGTGATTTTCTGTACCGCAGGATATTTAAAAAAATTTAACCCATTTGTTATGTTTTTTTAATCCATTTTAGGGGTATAAAAACTTAGGGGGAGGAGTATTTTTAGGGGTGTGTTGTTTATCCCGACTCGGAACGGGATTGAGTCTGGGAAGGTCGGGATCCGGGACGGGATCGAGTTTCGCTCAAAAATTTCGGGACGGGATGCCAAAAATCCCGGGATTTTCGGGACGGGATCGATCACTAGTGNTAATGGCACCAGCATGTTCCGCGTCAATTTTTACCCCTAGGGGGTGTGTTTATGTAAAAATTTCGGCGCTTTTTACTTCGGCCTTGGGAGTCACGTTAAGTGGTTCCCCCCCCCCCATAAGCTCAGTAGCTCCAAAATTTTTTAAATATTTTTTCATAAAAAATGACCAAGGGAAAAGTTGTGGTGCACATATTTTTGGACAACTTTTGTGTTAAGCTTTTTTTATAAAAGTGCCTAGAAATTTTTGTTTATTTTTCTAAATTGGTATTATAAAAAATTTCCTAGACACTTTTTCTAAAAAAGTTTAACACAAAAGTTGCCCAAAAATATGTGCCCTACAACTTTTCCCTTGGTCACTTTTTATGAAAAAATATTTTTTAAATTTTATATTGAAAAAATCGGCAATACCAAGTTTCGATGGCCGTGTCACTAGTGCACCAAAATTTCAGGAAAAATTAAAATTTTCCCCCTTGGTCCCCCTATGTGTTTGCCTAAATTTTTGATTAAATTTTTTTACCAAAATTTTTCCATTTTAACCAAAAATGTCCTATTTTTAATTTTTTTTAACCAACCATTTTTTCAACAAGAAAAAATAAAAAATCCTTTAATAACAGACTTGAAGTTATAAGTTGAAGCATACAACCATACATGGGCAAGGGGGGGGGGGGGGAGCGNCCCCCCCTAACTCGTAGTATCAGGGGGAAAAAATTAATGGACCAATTCGTATTTGGGAAGCCGCCCAGACTGAATTTGTTGCGAAAATTCGTATTCGACATACGAGTTCATAAAACGAATTCGTAAAATAATTTTTCGCTTGTCGACGTTTTTTTGGTCGACACTAACCTTTGGGACCAATTCGTATTTCGGGGCCCAGTACCCCCCTGCTTGCCCATGTATGCATACAACAGCTTTGTTTGAGAATCTGTTAAAATCGTTTTTCCATTTCCTAAATTTTTCCATTTTCCTAAACAACATACGACAGCTTTGTTTGACGAGAATCTGCTCAAATCGTTTTTATATTTGCTAAATTTATAATCATAAACTGGGGGATGGAGCGCTATTGTGCTTGGAGGGGAGAGGAGATTTTCCGATCCAAGCACTAAGTCATCCGCCCTTCTCCAAATGCTTACAAGCGCCTATTTGTAAAAAATTTTTTAAACATATTTTTAATTTTTTACGAATTTTTAACCCATTTTAAAATTTTTTTAAAGGATAGAGGGGTAAAATTACGGTACGTCGGTAGCAAAAATTTTTTCGCATAGTGGAATCACACCACATACGCCCTATTTTTGATGCGAAAATCGCGTTAAAAAAATCCCTTGTCGCTTCAATAGTGGTCAGATTGAATTTTAGGCCAATTTTGGAGGTTTTAGAAAAAAGTATACATATAGGAATTAGGCGTTTTTAGATGGAAAAATGAGGTCAAAACGCGATTTTTCTAAAACCGAGACCCCCAAAATTGGCATAAAATTCAATCTGAAGTGACTAGGAATTTTTTTTACACGATTTTCGTGTTTTTCGCATCAAAAATAGGGGGTATGTGGTGATTCCACTATGCGAAAAATATTTTGCTACCGACGTACCGTAATTTTACCCTCCCCCCTTTAAAGAATTTTTTTAAATTTTAACCCATTTTTTAATTTTAACCTATTTTTTAATTTAAAAAATTTTTGGATTTTTAATATATTTATCCTATTTTTTAAAGATTTTAAAATTTTAACCCATTTTTTAATTTTTTTGTCTTCTCTCATCGCAAAATCTTTTCGATCCTGCTGGGAATCGAACTTGAGAGCAATTTCTACAAGCCAACAGTCTTTGTCACTCGATCATGAGGACTTCTTAATCTAATTCATTAGAATTTCAACTATAAGACTTTTGACGATTCCCCTTACGACTATGCCTAAAATGAAGTTTTCAAGCAATTTTTGGACTTCGGAGACTCCGCTACTCCCGTAGATGAGCTTGGTTGCTGATAATTTTGTCATTTTTACAAAATAATCGACTATGCTCTAGCGTTTAAACATGTTTTTGATATAGACTTCGGACTTATAATTGGGGACCTTCCTTTGTTAGCTTAAGGCTAAGCCTTTTTCTCGGGAAAATCTAATCAGTTCAGATTTTCCCGAAAAGATAGATTTTCTCGTAACAGATACACTAGAAAAAATAACGCAAATCAGCGACGCAACAGTAAGTCTAGTGCTTTTTTACAATTACAAATTTATACTGTCGCGCGATAGACTATAAACGCCAACTCGCGACGCGACGGAAGTATAAATGGTGCTTTATACGAAACCCTACACCTTTAGTTTGTCTCTGTGGCAGTTTTAATCAAACGTTCCCGAGATCATCTGCACAAACAGATAGATTGTTGATATTTGAAAAAATATACATTTTATCTAGACATTGTAAGAGTATAAAATATATTACAGGGTGTATCGAAAAAAACCCAGAATTTGGGCGATTTTTTCATGTTTTTTCGACCCGAAAATTTTTTTCAAAAATGACCATATTAGGGTTAATTTTATGCGAGGAATCGATTATGCACATTCCCGAAGCTTGAAAACTTCCCTGATTCAGAGAAATAAGTGTTTTGTATTGAAGCGAAAATCGAACAATTTTGAAATTTCTCCTTCAAAATCATATTTCTGGGGGTAATTTCATGCGGAGAATCGATTGCGCGCATTCCTGAAACTTGAAAATGCTTCCTTGATCCTGATACATATGCGACTTTCGCTTCAATACACGCTCTTATTTCCCTGAATCATGATCAAGGAATCATTTTCAAGATTCGGGAACGCGCGCAATCGATTACCGCATGAAATTACTTCCAGAAATAAGAAAAATTTCGAAAAACATGAAAAATCGCCCAAATTCTGTTTTTTGATACACTCTATAAAATCTAAAAACTGTTCTATATAATACAAATTCTATATAAGTGCATTTATTGATGAAAACATGGTTGACGAAACATCTTTCTTCTCTAGAATACCCGTTATGCTGTAGGGCGTTGGTTTTGAAGTCGATGGCAGTGGTGATTCATGTTCAGAAACTTTTTGAACCATCTGAGGCTTGCGCCTCTTGGAACCCGTTAGCAAAGAAAGAGGCAACTCGGGTTTAGTTTCCACGGGTTCTTCTTGTTTGGGAAATATGTTGGAAGTAGATGGCTCATTCTTTATACCCCTTGCTTCTTCGGCCTGAGAGATTAGTCTGCTCACGATCGAACTAATTTCTTTTCGTTTCGGTTTTTTTGATGAGCAATTTGAAGATTGGCTAGAACTAGGAGGACCTGAGAGTGAAAGGGTGATGTTATCTTCCATTAAGGGGACCTAAACAAAAACCGGTACTCGTTTTCAATGACAGGGGTGTGGATCTGAAAATTTTTTCGGATTTTAACCGGAAAAGCGTCGTTTACCCCATTTTTCTATGCGGGGAATCGATTGTGCGAATTCCCGAGGCGTGAAAATGCTTCCTTTACCCGGATTTAGGGTCGAGAAGTTGGTGTATTGAAGCGAAAATCGAAAAACAAATCAACTTTTTACAGGAAAACCGACTTTCCATAAGGTTTTTCTAGATTGTGCGCATTTCCTATCTTGAGATCTGTGTTTTGATCGACTTTTCGGAGATTTGCGCAATCGATTCCTCGCATAGAAGAACCTATGGAAAGTCGGTTTTCCGATAAAAAGTTGATTGTTTTCGATTTTCGCTTCAATACACCCCTTTTTCCTGAATCAGGGAAGAATTTTCACGCTTCGGGAATGTGTGCAATTGATTTCTCGCATAGAAAAACGGGGTAAACGATATTAAAATCCGGACAAAAATTTCGGATCCAGACCCCTGTCATTTGCGGTCGCTATTGGAAACTAATACTCAAAAACCTTTCTATTATTTATAAAAAAGAGCTTACAGAAACAACGAGGTTTTCAGTTCCATCTTTGATTATAGAGTCAAGACGTGTTTCGATTTTGACCATTGTCGGAGTATCGTTCTCCGAGCGTTCACTATAAACTTCCATACCTTCGCCGGTCATCAGCTGCTCCATTCTGGCACGAGAACGATGGAAGTAAGTCTGTAAGGTTGTAAAGGGAACCTAAATTTGTTATCAAAAAGGTCATTTTCAAAAAATATTTTACTTCATTGGCACATGATGAGGCCTTGATCGTTTTCGTACCGGACATCACTTCCATTACAGCCGAACATAGCCGATGCCTCTTTTCTTAATTTTTTTATTTTTATTGAATAAATTTTTTTGATCATTTTCGCCCAAAAAACGCAAAAGTACGTCTTTTTGGCTCACCCTGTATACAGTCAAACCTCCATTTTATGACACTTGACTGGGTACATAACGACCACGCAGGGATGCCGTTGAAAAAATTTGGTATATAAAGAAATCGAATTGCTATATATACCAAAATTTTCCGCTGGCATCCCTGCGTGGTCGCTGTCATTAAACAGAGGTTTGACTGTATAACGATTATTCGATTTTGGATTATTCAAAAATTTAAATTTTGATTGTTTATTACAACGAAAATTTCTACCTTCATCATCATAATGGCAATTCGAGACGGCTGCCCAAACGGCTTCTTCCATTTCTAGAAAGTATTGATTGTGTGACACTAGGACGATGAAATAAGAGGACTTACTATCAGGAAACTGACGCCACACATCCGGTATAGAAATTTGCTTGAATGGCACATAGCCGGGAGGTAGGGAGCGTTTCCCACGTTCTCCCTTTGTACTCTTTTTTGGTGTAGTGATCAAATTCAGCTTCGAGTTCTTTTTCACCTTTTGTGTTCGACTAAAATTTACATACAGGGTGGTGCAAAAAAGTAGATGGGGACCCGAAAATTTTTTCTAAAAATGACCCCCTAGGGGTAATTTTATGCGGGGGAATCGATTGCACGTATTCTCGAGCCCGGAAAACGCTTTCCTGATCCTGATTCAGGGCAAAAATTGGATTTTTGAAGCGAAAATGGTCATTTTTTTCTGGAAACCACGTAATTTTATGCAAGAAAGCGATTTTGAAATGAGAAATATAAAAAAAGCCACTTGTTTATGTATTGATTTTTTGTATTTGTGTATTGAAGCGAAAAGTACATAGGCCTTCCCTGAATCAGGGAAGCGTTTTTTCGCTTCGAAAATGTTAATTTCAGATTCCCCACATGTTTTTACCCCTAGAGGGGTCATTTTCAGAAAATTTTTGAAAATTTTTCACTTGGGTGGCCCTCTATTGTGTAGTAACTCCTTTTCACATTTTTTGTCTTACCTTCTTCTCCCATATTGATCGGCTTCGGCTAGACCAAGATCAATCCTCAACTTCTTCACATAAGGATGGACAGTTGAAAATGGTATAGCATATTGCGCAGCAGCTTGAGTAAGTGGAAGTTCTCCCTTGACTGTAGCACGAATAGCTGTGTAGAGTCGTTGTTTATCGTCTTGTTGGTAGAGTGAGTTCGAAATTACAGCTTCAATAGCCTCGTGGAGTAGATCATCGTCGAGTGACTTGCCCGATTTAGCATTTGGTGGAGGTCGAGCCTTGAGCTCAACATTCTTGATCGACCCTTTTAGACGTGGAAAAGAAAGACCAGGATTATTGCTGCTCGATGATTTCTTGATTTTTTCTGCTGGGCCCATTCAAATAGTGTGAATGTGTTATTGCGCTAGAAATTTTGAAGTTATTCGCTAGAAATTTTGGAGATTAGGGGGTCACCCCAGGATCAAAAATCGCAAAAAATTTTTTTGATTTTTACCCTGGGGTGATTTGTCCCCTCCCCTTGATCCACGATAACTCCGAAATTTTTAAAGTTATTCATATTCTGAAAATATTTTTTCAATTATAGCCTATATTACCTACGAAAATATTTTAATTTGAACAATTCGAGTCAAAATTTCAAAATTCTCTCAAGTCTTAAGAAAAAAAGGAATCATGTGCCCCTCCGATCTATCCCATATAAAACATCACACTAATATATTTCTTATGCATAAACATCGGGTCAGATCGAGCTATAATAAACTAGTCTTTGTTGTCTGGGCAATAACGACGATCACGGCGTTTCGAAAAACACGGACTATGCTGGTGTGTGTGAGCTGGCAGCAGCGCGATACGCAAGAACGAGAGCGAAATATACGTGAGCCACCGCATAGGGACAACAATGTTTGGCCGGGCTCTAGGAACTGGATGGAACACAATATATTTATATACCGACATGCAACACCGCGATCGGCGAATGTGCAAGAAGGCGCCGATCCGAGAAAATGGCCAGCAGGCACACATCGCGCAGGTTGTTGGCCAACCGCAGAACAGAACCCAGAGAGAGAAAAAAGTCAACAATCACCTCGCATTTGATAAAACGTTAGATTATCTTATTTACATTCGAACCATTTTTTAATCCTATACATAAAAAGATTCATTGCGTTAATTTCAAAATGGTTCAAAGAATTCATCCTCTATTATGGGTCATAACAGAAACATGAGTTAAAGGACCAGTTCAGTCAGATAAAAGTGTTCATAATTTGTACATATTCGTAAAGTTCATGAAAAATGGAGCATTTTTTGTTTTTACGGTAAATTCTGAATCGTTGTAGTTTTCGAGATAATTGTGTTTGAATTTGTTACAAGCTCTTCGTTGTAATACACAAACTTTTTTGAATTTTNCATGAAAAATGGAGCATTTTTTGTTTTTACGGTAAATTCTGAATCGTTGTAGTTTTCGAGATAATTGCGTTTGAAATTTTCAATTTGTTACAAGCTCTTCGTTGTAATACACAAACTTTTTTGAATTTTTTGCGGAAAAATCGATTTTTGCATCGATTTTTTAAATTTTCATAAAATGAACATTGTAGCAGTGTTTTATAGCTAAATGAGATGAACAAAATGACATCAAAATTATCCAATTTGAAAATTGTTTTGGGTTATTGAAACGAATACCCTGAATCATGTTTTCGTTTTAATAACCCAAAACAATGTTCAAATTGGATAATTTTGGCGTCATTTTGTTCGCCTCATTTAGCTATAAAAAATTATAGCTATAATGTTCATTTTATGAAAATTTTAAAAATCGATTATTCGCAAACAAATTCGATTTTTCGTAAAAAATTGATTTTTCGCCAAAAATTCGATTTTTTGCCAAAATTCGACATTCCTCCAAAAATTCGATTTTTCGTAAAAAAATTGATTTTTTGCTAAAAATTCAGTTTTTCGTAAAAATCGATTTTTCGCAAAAATTCGACCTTTCGTCAAAAAACGATTTTTCTTCAAAAATTCGATTTTCGCAAAATTCGATCTTCGCCAAAATTCAAAAAAGTTTGTGTATTACAACGAAAACATGAACACCGATTGAAAATTTCAAACACAATTATCTTAAAAACTACAACGATTCAGAATTTACCGTAAAAACAAAAAATGTTTCATTTTTCATGAACTTTACGAATATCAAAATGGCAACTTTTCCCCCCACTGGACTGGTCCTTTAAAACGTACTTGACATAGACTAAACTAAATAACAAAACATTTTACAAATAAAAATAAATGCCAAAAAAGTCCCTTTTAAAAAGTGAAAGATGGTTATATANACTTGACATAGACTAAACTAAATAACAAAACATTTTACAAATAAAAATAAATGCCAAAAAAGTCCCTTTTAAAAAGTGAAAGATGGTTATATATTCGAAGAAACCAAAAAAGCACAAAAAAGTAAGCGTATTAGCTGGCAATAACGCCCCTATACTGTATCGACGGAATGGAATCTTTTTTGGAAGAGCGTCGCAAACCATTATCATACATAGACCGACCGATATGACAGCAGCAGCAGGAACCGCGACTCCCCTGTAAATATGTCCGTATGAGACGATTTCGTAGTACGCGGAACAACAAGCCGATAGGAGAAGCGATGATAATAGCGACACGGAGAAGCCGGGCGTGGATCGGCCGATATGAAGCCTTGGAAATGGGTCGGGCGAAATGGTTTCCCGGAAAGGAAAAGCAGGTGAAGATACGGACAGGCTGAGACGGAAAAGCGAGAAACGTCAGCGAAGGGTGCGACGCTTTTGCGGAGAGCGAAGAGTGCCCGCCGAGTTGCCGGTGACGACGAAAACGGCGACAAACGCCAGCCGATGATTGCGGCCCGATCGCGGCGGCCGAAGAATGGGAATGCGCTATACTCGGCCGGCTCCAATAACATGACACGCGAAAATGGACCTGCTGGCATGGAAGCAGTATGCAAGCATGCAAAAACCCCACGACGTAGTTAGTTGTTTCCTCAAGCCGCTTTTCCTCTTCGGCTTCAACCAACCAAGCACGGCGGCTTCCGCCGATCCGACGATGACTACGAAACAGAGAAGACCTCGGCCCAGAGAGCCATCCTGTTCCTTCGCTATCGTCATAGTCACTCAAGGGAGATTTCTGCCGCTGCATCCTTCAATTAGCGGCCTCTGAAAAGGTCGACATCACAAAAGGAGACGGCAAAGCCACTCAGAGATATAGCTCTAACTCACGTTCCTACCTGCGGCTATTATTAGCTATCCGCTTGAACAAAAATTCGTTGAAAATTGCAACAAAAAAGGCTATATAGATTCATGCATAAACTTTTTTTCTAAAACAATTTATTTATATCAAGTCTCCCATCCATCAAATATTGATGGCCAAGATTTTGTGTTATTGAAACGAAGACATGAATCAGAATTTTCGTTTCAATAACCCAAAATCATTTTCAAATTTGATAATTTTGGTGTCATTTTATTCGCCTTGGCCAGTTATAAAAAATTGGTGCAAAGTTCATTTTATGAAAGTTTAAAAAATCAATGCAAAAATGGAAAGAAAATTTCAAAAAATTGGAATTTTGTTGTGTATTGGCACGAATACTTGGGATTAGATTAACTACATTAAAAAAACCTTCAGTTTAGCTCAAAACACATAACTTTATTGATCAAAGTTGCCCAGAATTTTCTGCTCTACAAGATAGACTAAATTTTAAAAAAATCTATTTTCATGGCACAGTTCCATTTAACTTGCCCACGGCGCACTAAATTTGGCTAAAAATGAGGAATGGTGCAAACTTGTCGGAAATTGTTTAATCCTACTAAATTAAACGTGTAATGTCTGTTTGTCTGTCCAGACGATAATCTACGATTCTAAACGATTTTTATGTTAAAAGCCTTTTTCATTATTTTTTTTAATTCATTGAGTTTTTGTTAAAGGACCAGTCCAGTGGGGGAAAAAGTTGCCCATTTTTGTTGATATTTGGAAAGTTCATGAAAAATGGAGCATTTTTTATTTTTACGGCATCTCCTGAATCGTTGTAGTTTTCGAGATAATTGTTTTTGAAATTTTCACTTTGTGTACATGTTTTCGTTGTAATACACAAACTTTTTTGAATTCTAAATCGATTTCTTAAATTTTCATACAATGAACACTGTAGCAATTTTTTATAGCTAAATGAGACGAACAAAACAACACTAAATTTATCCGATTTGAAAATTGTTTTGGGTTATTGAAACGAAAACATGAATCAGGGTTTTCGTTTCAATAACCCAAAACAATTTTCAAATTGGATAAATTTAGTGTTGTTTTGTTCGTCTCGTCGAGTTATAAAGAATGCCGTCTTTGTTTTTTAATATATAGATCCTTTTCACAATGTAGTTCAGCCATTAAAAAGATGACTGAAAATTGGTATTGACACGACTTTCTGTAAATTGTAGTTACGCAATTTTTTAAACCAAAATTATGTTTTACTTTTAAAAAACATCTTTTAAAAATTGCTTGTTGCAATATTTGCCTCTAGGGTTGCATAAATTTCCGAAAATACAGGGCGTCCAAAGACTGAACGTCTCGGTTTTTTTAAAACTTGTCTTGCTTCTTCATGCTCAAATTTTCATATTGTCTTGCACCTTTCTTGGACAAAAAAAATCTCTTGTCTTGCTCCTTTCTTGCCCAGAAAGATGTCTTGCCTTGCTCAAATTTTGGGCCAAGAAGAAATTTGTCCAATTTTTCAAGTTTAAATACCAATTTTTTGAATTTAAAAAAGACAAAACGAATTTTTTTAAGGAAGTACAAAGGGGAGGCAAAAGTCCTCGCCAAGGGGCAAGGTTAGCAAATATTTTATTCCTTGGCGAGAACTTTTTGCCCTTAGGCGAGGACTTTTGCCCCCTTGTAATTTACAAAAACGGGAACTAGTATAGTTGAAGTTCGCTATGAAGTGAATTTTTTAAAATTTTTTCGCGAGAAATGATCCCTTTAGGGGTAATTTTATGTGGGGAATCCGAATTTTGCATTCCTGAAGTATGAAAAGCATTCTATTGTGACCTTAGATTGCAGATCAAAGGGTGGGCAAGAACAAAAATATTGTCAAAAAATGAAAATTTGTTAAAAATTGAATAATTTGAAAAAAACTGAAAATTTTAAAAATGAACAATTTAAAATTTTTTTAAAAGATTGAAAAAATGAAAAATTGTTTGGGGTGTTTTCCGACTTTTTAAAATGTTTTCATAAGGAAAAATTTTAAAAAAGTCAGTGCACTTTGACCCCCGTGCACTTTGTCCCTCTCCCCAACCAGTGCACTTAACCTCCCCCACGCCGTGTGGGGGGTTAATGTGCATAAGTTCCAAGTTGGGTTCCGAGTCCACAAAATATAAATTTTGCCTGAAACTCGCAAAAAAAAAAATCCACTACGTACAACCCCGTAGCAATCGTTTCCGTAGTCGATCATCAAAATCGGTTAAGTTTTGGCCGAGATACGAGTCTTTCAATCTTGGGACGTATTTTTACGTTAGTATGAAAAAAAACATTTTTGCCTAGGCAAATTGGAAAATTTCAATTTTGCCGGATTTTCAGCTTTTCTCGTAACATATTTTTAAAAGAAATATTGAATACATTTGTCCGTAGAAAATTGATATTCACATAAACAAGCGATTGATAAAAACTCGTTTTTTAACATTTTATTTTATTAAAAATTTATTTTTTTTAAATGTTTATGGATTTTTAGATATAGAATGTTTGTTCTCGCTATATTAAAAGACACTGTTAAAATTCCTCCTGTTAATCTTGGTGATGATTTCAAGTCAACGCTTATCCAGAAAATTGACGCACAATATGCTAACTATGTAAGTTTTTTCTTAGAATATTTTGAATAATTTATATTGAGACTATTGAATCACTAGTCTAAGCAAGGGATAGATGTATAAACTCCACTTCTAAGGTTGACTAATATATTAATCATTATTAATGAATAATTAATTTTATGCTACATTTTTTATAGGTAGTTTACGATGTCGGTTTATGCATTACGTTCCATGATTTTGTCAAGATTGGTGCATCTTTTATTATTCCGGGTGATCCAGCAACATATACTCCGGTTGAGTTTCGCTATGTTGTATTCCGTCCTAGAAGAGATGAAGTCCTCGAAGGCATTATTTCACATTCAAATTCCGAAGGCATAACTATTTCAATGGATTTCTTTGAAGACATTCATGTTTCGCCTGACAAGTTACCAAAAGTCTCAAAATTGTAGGTTTTTTGGTGGTTGAATGATATAGGTTAGGTTTTAGAAATGGTCCACAGCGGGTTGCGGGGGGGGGGCCACTCGAGCATCTGCGGGTCAGTAGCGTATCCAGAAAACATTTTGCACAAAAACATATGGGTCCCCAAAAATCGCCTTGGTCTCCCCCCCCCCCCTATTACGCTGTTTTTTCGAACAAATTTTTGTTGAATTCTTGAAGTTATAGCAAAAAAAGCGGTGCAGGGGCGAAATTTTTTGGGGCAATGAAATCTATTACGCACATTGCCAAGCAGTGAAAATCTTCCCTGACCCTGAATTTACCGGGTCAGGGAAGCATTTTCAGAAAATGCGCGCAATCGATTCCCCGTCTAGAAAAATCTCTAAACGGATTTCCGGCAAAAATTAGAGTTATTTATATTTTCGCTTCAATACGCCTACGCTGAATCAGAGTCAACAAGCATTTTTAATGCGCGCAATCGATTCTTTGCATAGAAAAACCCCTATATAGTTAGATTCCAGCTTTTTTTATTGCCGGGATCAAACTGTTTTCTCATTCAAACACATGCCTCTTGGATACGTTACTGCTGCGGGTTGTTTCTGGAATCCGGATCATATTGTTTGATCGCTAAGGCTGCGTTCAATCATGCCAAAAAAGTTGTAAAAAATGTCTAACTTTGCCTGATTTTCAATAAAATTATTGAAACGATTGGTCATGAAGCATAAAATCAGGCAACAAATTTTATGCTTCATGACCAATTGTTCAATAAACACGATTTTATTGA
>OZJO01006696.1:0-20943 GCA_900406225.1 Acrobeloides nanus
TCTTCCTGTTTCGGCTCTTTCGTAGATCTATTACCCATAGTTAGGATTTCTAGCGATGACAGAGCCGATTTAAATTCCTCTTCGGTTTTTTCAAAACTTTCTACATAATCTAAAAATTGTTTTAAAAAAATTTTTAAATGCACAAATTACCTTCTTTCTCCTTTTTAGCATTTACAGTAATATTGTTGATAGGTTCGCTAAAATTTTTAATTCAATTTGAACATTTAAAAAAAGAAAAATATGAAAGTTCTTCGGTTACGCGTCATTTGAGGCCGGGCATTTGAGGCCCCGACATTTGAGGCCCCGACATTTGAGGCCTCGACATTTGAGGCTTACAGGGGGTTCAAATTAGGGCCCTTTCTCCAAAAAAATATTCTCAAATATCGTGGCCTCAAATGTCCGAGCCTCAAATGTCCGAGCCTCAAATGTCGGGGCCTCAAATGTCGGGGCCTCAAATGTCCGGCCTCAAATGTCGGGGCCTCAAATGTCGGGGCCTCAAATGTCCGGCCTCAAATGCTCGGCCTCAAATGTCGGGGCCTTAAATGTCGGGGCCTCAAATGCTCGGCCTCAAATGACGCGTAACCAAGTTCTTCTAGCAACCTTAAAGGACCTACTCGGAAAAAACACTATGAAAAAATATATATTCGAAAAGTTCATGAAAAATGGATCATTTTTTGTTTTTACAGAATGTTCTATATCGTTGTAGTTTTTGAGAAAATTGCGTGTGAAGTTGGCGATTTTTGAAAAATCTGTGTATTACAACGAAAACATGAACTTTGTCCCTGAATCAATAAAAGTTGTGTGTATTAACGCGAAAATTCAAAAATTTTTTGGCAGTTTTTGTAAGTCGATGAAAAACAAAAAAATGTGAAAATTTAAATTTTCACGTCAATATACAACTTGTATTGATTCAGGGATGAATTTTCACTGCGTTCATGTTTTCCTTGTAATACACAGATTTCAAAAATCGCCAACTTCAAAAAATTGAAAAATTCGTCAAAAATTGAACAATTCATCAAATCGAAAAATTCATTAAAAAAATTGAAAATTCATTCAAATTTTTTGGCAGTTTTCGTAAGTTGATGAAAGCGAAAAAATTTTTAAATTCTCACGTCAACACACAACTTGTATTGATTCAGGGACAAATTTTCACTAGATTCATGTTTCCGTTGTAATACACAGATTTTTCAAAAATCTTCAACTTCACACGTAATTATCTCGAGAACTATAACGATTCAGAAGATACCGTAAAAACAAAAAATGCTTCATTTTTCATGAACTTTCCGATTATATACAAATTAGGGCAACTTTTTTCCGAGTCGATTGGTCCTTTAAAAAGTACATATTTTTTTTATCACGAAAGCAATAAATTTATATTGGATGGTGCAATTGGTAAATGTAAAGTTAGTGAAAAAAATCAAAATATTATTTCATCGGTTCTGATGAATTGATGAAGTGCTGTTCTTGACGACCACGCAATCATTTGGACTATAACAGCACAAAAGCTGCTATCGGTCATTCAAGATCAGCTGCTCCTCTTCATTCAGAGTTTTGTTGTTAGTAGGTTTGAAGAGTGGTGAGTGGAAAAAGTCGAGGATAATATTGAAGTCCAGCAATGCTGGATCGAAACTCTTGTCTATATAGTCAAATCATCTTCAAATCATCTGTCCGCCAGGTTTAATAACCAAAAGCAAAAAACGCTCCTCAATAACACAATTTTCTTCGATGTGATAACCAGCCCATTTTTCGTACGAAAAAATCACAGCTTATGTTTTTTTATGACAGATTGTTCGCACATGTTTGTGTCCTACTTTATTATACTCGGTGTTGTTTATGTAAGCTCGGATGAATATTAAAAAAACGCATTTTAGTGATTTTTGGGACCTGAAAAAAATTTTTAGGATCGGAAATTTTTTATTAAAAATGACCCATCCGGGGGTAATTTTATGCGGGGAATCGATTGCGCACATTTTCTAAGCATGAAAAAATTATCTTGACTCTGATTCGGGGAATGGAGTTGGTGCATTGACGCGAAAATCGAACAATTTTCTTATTTCGCCCGTACATTAATTCCATTCCCTGAATCAGGGTCAAGGAAGCGTTTTCAAGCTTCGGCAATTGATTCCTCGCATAAAATTACCCTTACATAGGTCATTTTTAGTAAAAATTTTCTGGTCTCAATCACAAAAATGATGCACACTTTTTTTACTCACCCTGTACGTTTTTTTTATTATGTATGGCTTAGAATTAACTTACTCTTCATCGTTCGGTGTCTCATACATTGAGGAATTTACGGCCTCTTGATTGATTTCGGGAACATTGGTCTAAAATTTTTGTACAATTTTTCGATTTTCGTGTCAATATACCAACTCCATTCCCTGAATCAGGGTACAGGATGTGCCCACAAAAAGTGGATTTTAACGAAAAATTTGCGCAATTTTTTCAAGTTTTTTAGTTTACAAAAAAAATTCTATATGTGGTTTTCTAAGCTAGAAATCGATGTGACGAACCTTGAAAACGCTTTCTTGATTCAGCGAAGAGGCGTGTGTGTATTGAAGCGAAATTAGGCTAATGCATTGTCAGGGAGGCGTTTTCAAGATTTGGCCATGCGCTCAATCGATTTCTCGCATAGAACAACCAATTTTTGTGAAAATTATAAAACCTAGAAAATTCCGGAGCGCTTCCCTGACTCAGGGAAGGCCTGTGTATTGAAGCGAAAAGTCGCCAAAACCCCTTATTGTGTAGCAGAGCTGTCAGAAAACTTGCCTCGAGTTTTCACTTTTCTTTTCACTAAGTTTTTGCTCTTTGATAAGTTCGACAGAAATCCAGACAACGAAGAAACTTATTATTATTTTTTTTAGCTTAAAAAATTTCTTCGTTGTCTGGCTTTCTATCGAACTTATCAAAGAGCAAAAACTTAGTGAAAAGAAAAGTGAAAACTCGAGGCAAGTCAAACTTGCCCAAAGGCAAGTTTTCTGACAGCTCTATTGTGTAGTACTAAAAAAATCCCTAGAAAGCTGGTTTCCCTGCGAAAATTCGAATTTTAGTCCATTTTCGCTTCGTTACACATAACCCCTTCCCTGAATCAGGGAAGCATTTTCAGGGTTCGGTAATGCGCGCATCCGATTCCCCAGCATAAAATTACTCTTAGGGTAATTTTCAGAAAAAAAATTTTTTTTGAAAAAAATCATCACGTTATTTTGGGTCCCTCACATTTAAGAGTACCGGGTTATTTTGATGAAAATTGAAAAACTTTGAAAAAATCTCATTTTTTAACATTCATCCTGTAATATTTTTGCTTGAAAAAATAAATTTACTGTCTTTCTGTTGACTCTAAAATAAACAACATTCCCCCTTCTTTCTAACGATCCATTGTTGCAAGAGCAATTCTTATTCCCAACAGTATTATTATACGGTTGAACAAGAAAATTATAGGTTCCATGAATTTGATTAGAAAGAATGGATGAAGAATTTTTCTCGCTATTTGGATTCCTTGAAACAATTTTGAAGCGAGTTTTATAGGCCATAAATAGAACAGTCGGAGGGAAAAACAATTCGTCCCCGAGAAATCAATTCAATCGGCCCAGAAATTTTGATGATCGAAAAGTGGTTGCAAAAAATTGGCCGCTAATTGATGGGTTTGACCGTTGGCAAAATCATAGGATTGTTGTTGTGTAACAAATGCAAAGTGTGAATGGATTTTGACAGGACGGGGATTAAAAAAACAATGACGCTTCTTCGACTGTGATAAAAAAAAGTTATCATTACTCTACGGCTCGAACAAGTGGTAAAAAGATGGAAGGCACACGATTTTTGGTTTATCTTTAAGTATTTTTCAAAAAATGAAATTTTTTGTCAAATTTTCTACAGGATGAGTTTAAAAAAAGTGTGCATTTTGTGATTTTTCCGGAAACATGAAAATGCTTCCTCGACCCTGATTCAGGGAATGAAGTTGGTATATTGACGCGAAAATTGAAAAAATTTCTATTTTCACCTGAAAGCATCCATCTGGAGGGTTTTTATGCGGGAAATCGAGTGCGCATATTTTCTAAATATGAAAAAATTATCTTCACCCAGATTCAGGGAATGGAGTTGGTGTAAGAAAATTTTTCGATTTTCGCGTCAATACATCAACTCCATTCCCTGAATCAGGATCAAGATAATTTTTTCAGGTGCGCAATCGTTTCCCCCTCATAAAATAACCCCTATATAGGTCATTTTTAGTAAAAAATTTTCCGGCCCCAAAAATCACAAAAATGTACACTTTTTTTACTCACTCTGTAAAATTAATTTCACTCACCGGTGGTAATTTAGCCGCAATAGTGTCTGAATTAGTTGCATTGACAATTGTCGACGTAGCGTTTTCGTCTTTCGTGGGTTTTTCTATAAAAAAAAGACATTCACACATCGAGAATACCTTACAAATTAGGATGACCTATATCGAAAACTTTCGATTGAAAAAAATTAGTCAAATTGACAATACTCCTTCAAATTTCCGGTATTTGCTGTTATTAAAATTCATATTAAATTATAAGCAAAATTAAAAATCACGATTTTTATCGTGAACTTGGCTCAGTGGTAGTGCTCCAAGATTCGAGTCTAAAGGTCTCGGGTTTGAATCCCACCTGAGTCGATTTGATTTTGCCTGCCAAAAAAAGCTGGTATATTAGTTATACTTTATATTCCATGGTTAGACAATTAGACAACCATGTAATAACCAATTTTTTCGCAGGCAAAATCAAATCGACGCAGATGGGATTCGAACCCGAGACTCTTAGACTCGAATCTTGGAGCATTACCACTGAGCCAAGTTCACGATAAAAATCGGATTTTTAATTTTGCTTATAATTTAACATGAATTTTATTCTTTTTAAAAATTTTTTAAATGTTGCTCAGATTAACTTAAACTGACAGAATATACCTAAAAATTGAAGGAGTAGTCCCGTGTTAATTGTCTATTACATTGAAAAAACTGATAAAAAATTCTCACCATTTTCACGAGGAAGACTAGCCGTCCGTTTACGCAATCTACGCTTTTTTGGGGGATCTCGTGATGTTGGAGCCGCGTCTTCGTCTGATGAGACTCTGGATAAACTTTTCGATTGGCTTCGTTGTCTCGAATTTCGACGTGCTGCTATAAAAATATTAGCCTATTTTCGTTTCAATACACACACATAACTTCCCTGAATAAGGGTCGAGGGAAGCATTTTCAAGGTTCGACAATGCGTGCACTCAATTCTTTGCATAGAAAAATTCCCTATAGGGTTATTTTTGGTAAAAATTAAAATACTTAAAAAATTGAGGGGGGCGATCCACTTGAAAAAATTTTTTCTTATGCTTAGGCCCAGGCTTAAACTTAGGCTTATCCTAGCCTAAGCTTAAGCCTAAGCCCAAGCCTAGACTTAAGCTTAAACTTAAGCCTAAGCTTGGAAATGACCCCTCTAGGGGTAACAACATGCGGGGAATCCGAATTTGACATTTTCAACGCGAAAAAACGCTTTCTTGACCCAGGAAAGGTCTGTGTATTGAAGCGAAAAGTCGCAAAAATCGCATTTTTGCGACTTTTCGCTTCAATCCCAAAATTCTATTTTGGGTGGGGGCACCCTGTAAGTCCTTATGTAGCTGAAATCCACAACTCACTTCGTTCTCTGGAAGATCTTGGATTTACTCTTTTCTCACTTGCTTGTTCTTTAATTTCAGCGGGTGCCCTGGGCTTTCTTTCTTCATCTATTGTTGTTTCTGTTGGTCGTGTTATCGGTTTGATACCCTTGTCTGAGGTTTCATGCGACTTATCTCGAGCAGAATATCTTGATGTATATGGCATGGTTGAATCTCGATTAGAAAAGGCACTTGAGCCACTCCAAATCGGGCTTCTAGATGTACGGATGGGCGAATAACTTCTACACATTTTTACTATATACAACATAAAATATGCGTGTTCACAAACCTGGACATGACGTTCGACGGGCGAGTATATGGTAAAGTTAGACCACCACTATAGCTTTCACTCATTAGCTGGGCTGCACGAAGATGTATGGTAGCGGATGGCACTGTCCTGAACGTTACTCTCGATGGCGAAACAGAGGTCCGCAAGTCGGTAGAGCCACTGGTTTTCATACGGTACTTCGATAAAGCAGAATTCTAAACAATTTTTTATGAGTGAAATTGATATTCGGACCATACGTGGGCAGGGGAGGGAGGGATATGATTTCCCTATTCACGAAAAAAATTACCAGTGGGAAAAAAGTTGCCTTTTTTCGAAAAGTTCGTGAAAAATGAAGCATATTTTGTTTTTACGACACGTTCTGAATCGTTGTGGTTTTCGAGAAAATTGCGTTTGAAATTTTGATTCAAAAAAGTTTGTGTATTACAACGAAAACATGTATACAAATTCACAATTTCAAACGCAATTTTCTCGAAAACTACAACGATTCAGAACATGGCGTAAAAACAAAAAATGCTCCATTTTTCATGAACTTTTCGAATATCAACAAAAATGGGCAAATTTTTTCCCACTGGACTGATCCTTGGAGTACCCAATTCGCAAAAATGCGAAATGGGTAATAGACCAAATTCGCATTTTTGGTCGCTAATCCCATCCCTTGCCCACGTATGACTTCGAATCACCTTATCCACTGTTGAGTCGCAAACTAGATCTTTGAGGGCATTTAAAGAAGTTTGCAGCTCGTCTCCACTCTTTTGTCCAATACTGTTGCGACGGGCTCTGGATTCGACCAGTTTTGTGGTTGTGTTCGTGTCAAAGCCACGGTCTTCCCGAAGTCTGGCCGCATCGGCCATTCTTTGACGCCATGGCCTTTCTGATTTTGGTATTGGCTTTAGCCTAAAATCGCTAGTTTTTAATTGTGAAGCGTGCCCCCCCCCCAAAATGGCTATTTTGTGATGTTGTGCGATTTTATCAAATTTGAATATTGACACGAAAATCCTGAATTTGGTTTTGTTCCATTATGTCGGTTTCATTCATATCGTTTTATTCGATCGTTTCATTCCATCCTCTTCGTTCCATTAGAGCCTAATAGAACGAAAAATGAACGATACAAATGAAATGACATAATGGAACGAAATCAAATTCAGGGTTTTCGTGTCAATATCCAGGCAAATTCAAACCCGTTTTCGGACGCCGTCTGGAAATGAAATCGTTTCATTCGTATCGTTTTATTCGATCGTTCCAAACCTTTCGCTTCATTTGAGTCTATGCCGAGAAAACGATTGCGATATGCTGATCCTTGAAAACGATTCCCCTGTATTTGACTATTTTCTCTTCAATACACACACCTTCTCCCTGAATCAAGGTCAAGAAAGCATTTTCAAGGACTGGAAATTTGTGCAATCGATTTCTCACATAGAAAGACCCTATAGGGTTATTTTGGTGAAAATTTTAAAAATTTGCGCCAAAATTGCAAAACTACTACTATTTTTGGGCACCCTGTAAACTAGAAAAACTTACATTGCTTTCGAAATAGCCAACGAAGAAGATTCATTTTCATATATTGGCTTTGAAGGTGTAGTGAAGGTCGGCAGCATTTTGGCGCTCATCGGCGTCTTGGACGCCAAACTTTGGCTGGTCGAACGACGTGTTGGCTCTGTGGTGGGCACCTTTTTGGACATGTAGTCTATAATAATATGCTTGGGGATAAAATAATGGTCCCAATTTTGGGAATTAAAAAACCTGTTTCGGGTAGATTGCTTCTGGATGGGTTGAAAGTGTTGCGGGTTGAATGAAGCGAAGTTTTTACTAGAAGGCATAAATTGAGCAAAAAAATTCATGTGTAAAATTGGTTTTTCATTCATTTTGACTATTGGAAAAAAAGTTCTAAGGAAACTTAAAGGACCAGTCCCACTCGGAAAAAAACGCTATGAAAAAATTATATTCATGAAGAATGGAGCATTTTTTGTTTTCTGAAGCGTTGTAGTTTTTGAGAAAAGTGCGTTTGAAGTTGACAAATCTGTGTATCACAACGAAAACATGAAAAATTCGTCCCTGAATCAATAAAAATTGTGTATTGACGCGAAAGTTTTTTTAAAAAAATTTCGTTTTTCATCGACGTTTTTTGTTGATATTCGGAAAGTTCATGAAAAATGGAGCATTTTTTGTTTTTACAGTAAATTCCGAATCGTTGTAGTTTTCGAGATAATTGCGTTTGAAATTGTTCGTGTTTTCGTTGTAATATACAAACTTTTTTGAATTTTTAAATCGATTTTTGCATCGATTTTTTAAATTTTCATAAAAATAACATTGTAGCAATTTTTTATAGCTAAACGAGACGAACAAAATGACACCAAAATTATCCAATTTGAAAATTGTTTTGGGTTATTGAAGCGAAAACATTGANAGGATTTTCGTTTCAATAACCCAAAACAATGTTCAAATTGGATAATTTTTGTGTCATTTTGTTCGTCTCATTTAGCTATAAAAATTACTACAATATTCATTTTATGAAAATTTTTAAAAATCGATTTAAAGTTCAAAAAAGTTTGTGTATTACAACGAAAATATGAACAATTTCAAACGCAATTTTCTCGACAACTACAACGATTCGGAATTTACTGTAAAAACAAAAAATGCTTCATTTTTCATGAACTTTTCGAATATCAACAAAAATAGGCAACTTTTTCCCCCTACTAGAATGGTCTTTTAAAAAACTGTGCAGTGCGTTCATCCTGATGGCTTTTTTTCTCACAGGCCTAATGAATTATGCGCATTAGTCATGCATTAATCCAATTACCTACCTCGACTATCGTATGAAGAAGCTCCCTGGAAACGTGACGGACTAAAAATATCGCGACTTCGATACGAAGCAGCGGGAGCCGTGGACGTGTTCGAAGCCAACGAGGAACGGGTGTAACTAAAGAACAATAATCATGAAGAAGTTTTTGCCATATGAATTTGATACAAAGAAGCAACTACTAATCGAATCAAATTCATTTTTGCACAAACCTGCTGGCATAATCGTTCGTCGATGTTCTCGAAGAGCTTGGACGCGAACCTGCCGGCGACAGCGAATATGATGGGGTTTTCGCTAGCGAGCTCGACGATGCCGGCTCGAAGGTACTAGCCAGACGGCTTGAATGTCCGCGGTAACCGGAAGTCGGCTTGCTCCAGCGGACAGATGTCCAACTAAAACATAAAAAGTGTATGATTAGAATAAGGTTTTTAACACGGGAATACTCCTTCAAAATTTCGGTATATTCTGTTAGTTTAGGCTATTCTGAGCAAAATTCAAAAAAAATTTTTTTGAAAAAAAGTTGTCTAATCATGCAAAATCAAATCGACATAGGTGGGACTCGAACCCGGGACTCTTAGACTCGAATCTTGGGGCACTACCACTGAGCCAAGTTCACGATAAGAATCAGATTTTTAATTTTGCTTATAATTTAACATGAATTTTTTAATAACTTTTTTTTCAAAAAATTTTTTGAATGTTGATCAGAATAGCTTAAAATAACAGAATATACCGGATATTTGAAGGAGTATTCCCGTGTTAATGGCAACAAACCTGGTTCCACATGTAGATGGCTCCACATGCGAGCTCGTACTGCGCGCCGAAGGCGTTGTGCCGGAAGAGTAACGATTGTAGCTGCTTTTTGATGCCATGCTGAAATTGAATTTAGACGACTACTTTTTTGCTAGTGTAGGAAGGAATGGTAAATAAAAATAGGCTCTCAAGACTAGATAGATGACCACAAGGTTGTGTCGCTTAGTTGAGGATGCGTCATGGAAATAAGCTTAGTCATGTGTTAATCCTCAAAGTACACAATTTTAAAGAAAGACCACGAAAATTTTTTGACTCGCACAATAATATTGTACAAAAAGTAGAGAAAAGTTCTGTCAGACTTTTTTTGCTATTGTAATCTTGGAGATATTTTTCTAATCTGAAATTGCGATACAACCAAGTGAAATATCCAAGGAGGAGTCACTAAATCGAATCGGAGGGAGGGTGTCACTAAATCGAGTTGGATTGTATTTATACTTTTGCAACGTATCCCTGCGTGGTCGTGTTGGCGGCAAAAATTCTTTGCGTCTACAAGTCAACTCTCGATTTAGTGTATATTCGGAAAATTCATGAAAAATGGAGCATTTTTTGTTTTTACGGATCCTTCTGAATCGTTGTAGTTTTTGAGAAAATTTCGTTTGAAATTTTGAATTTGTGTACATGTTTTCGTTGTAGTACACAAATTTTTTTGAATTTTTAAATCGATTTTTTAAATTTTCATAAAATGAATATTGTAGCAATTTTTATAGCTAAATGAGACGAACAAAATGACACCAAAATTATCCAATTTGAACATTGTTTTGGGTTATTGAAACGAAAATTCTGATTCATGTTTTCGCTTCAATGACCCAAAACAATTTTCAAATTGAATAATTTGGGTGTCATTTTATTTGTCACATAGAGTTGAAAAAATTGCTCAATGTTTATGTTATGAAGATTTAAAAAATCGATTTTTCTGCAAAAATTCAAAAAAGTTTGTGTATTACAACGAAAACATGAAAGCAAATTCATATTCCAAACGCAATTTTCTCAAAAACTACAACGATTCAGAAGATGTTGTAAAAATAAAAAATACTTCATTTTTTATGAATTTTCCGAATATAAAAATCGAATTTTTTTCAAATTTTTCTTTTTTCTTCAATTTTTGGGAAAAAATTCGATATTTGAGCAAAAATTCGATTTTAGGGGCAATTTGTAAAAGTACGACTGCGCCGAACACGCCAAACGGGTTCCAATTAGGCCTAAGCCTAAAACCTAAGCCTAAGCCTAAAACCTAAGTCTAAAACCTAAGCCTAAGGCCTAAGCCTACGTCTAAGCCTAAGCCTAAAACTTAAGCCTAAAGCCTAAGCTTAGGCTTAGACTTAGGCCTAGGCTTAGACTTCGCAATTTTCTCAAAAACTACAACGATTCAGAACATGCCGTAAAAACAAAAAATACTCCATTTTTCATGAATTTTCCGAATATATAATTTTTACATAGAATTTCCCCGAGTGGACTGGTCCTTTAACATAACTAAAAAATTATTTAAAAGTGACTGTTTATTCAAATGAAGATGGACATTCGCCCAAATTTTTGTATGAAGAAGTGGACAGTAGTGACAGTCGGTGGCAAGCATAATAGGATAATAAAACTAACCCCTTATCATTCGACGCATATGTTCACAACAAATCGTACAGGGTGGGGCCAAAAAATAATGGCTTTTTTGGGACATCCAGAACGTATAGGGATTTTCTTTATAACAAAAATTTTTTCACAAAAAGTGGTGTTCTACAAAGTTGTTCCTGAGATCACGACGGACAACTTTGTAGAATATCACTTTTTGTGAAAAAATTTCTGTTATGAAGAAAACTCTTATGAGTCGGGTTCCAAAAAATCGCAAAAAGCCACTTTTTTGGTCCACCCTGTACCAAAAATTGCAGCATAGGCTAATTTTCAGTAACAATAAACATACGCGAGATTCAGGGCTCTCATATTGTGAAATTCGCATGAAAATCGAGTTCAAGTTGAACCTATAAAATGTCGAATTTTCAAAAAAAGTTTCAACATAAAGCCCTTGTTTAAGGCTGCCTTAAATGTCAAAAAAGTTGTTAAAAAGTTGCCACAAAGTTGTCAAAAAAGTCTGACTGTTGCCTGATTTTCAATAAAATCGTGTTTATTAAAACGATTGGTTATGAAACATAAAATTTTATTGATCGAGATGCAAAAAAACCAATAAAATTTTCTGCTTCATGACCAATCGTTTCGATAAACACGATTTTATTGAAAATCAGGCAACAGTTACATTTTTTGACAACTTTTTAAACATGTTTGAACGTAGCCTAATAAAGCAAGGGTTTGTGTTGGAACTTTTTGAAAATTTTTGACATTTTATAGGTCCAACTTGAACTCGATTTTTATGCGAATTTCAAGATCTGAGAGCCCTGGCGAGATGAAAACTTAAATATGACAATGTGATCACTTCGTTTCTCATAAAAATGATAAATCGTATATGAAATCCTTATGAATCCACAACCGACGCGCATTCAAGTTAAACGTTGAACTAAAAGAATGCATCATTCGCCATCAAATTTGTTGGATAAATGAAATTTATAGGTCTAACGCATATCATCATAACTGTTGCGAATCATGATCGGAAATTTGAATTTCGAGAAAAATCGAAAAAAAGCTGCTGGAATCAGCGTCGAAACATTTGATCGGAATTTGGGGGAGGAATTTTTTGGAAAAATCATCAATTTTCTAGCATTTTTAATTTTCTAACTTTTTCTCCAACAATAATTTCTAGCCCCCTGACCCTGAATCAGGGAATCGGAGTGTGTATTGAAGCGAAAATCGAAAATTTTAAAATCTGAAAAATGACTTTTTGGGAGTAAATTTATGCGGGGAATTGATTGCGCGCATTCCCGAAGCTTGAAAAAGCTTCTCTGACCCTGATTCAGGGAAATAGATGTGTGTATTGAAGAGAAAATCTAACATGTACTAATGTCCCTGAATCAGGATCAAGGAAGCATTGGAAATGCGCGCAATCGATAAAATTAGCCCTAATAGTCCAGTGGGGAAAAAAGTTTTTAGTTGATATTCGGAAAGATTATGAAAAATGGAGTATTTTTTTTGTTTTTACGGCATGTTCTGAATCGTTGTAGTTTTCGAGAAAATTGCATTTGAAATCTTGACTTTGTGTACATGTTTTCGTTGTAATACACAAACTTGTTTGAATAAAAAATTCAAACGCAATTATCTCGAAAATCACGACGATTCAGGCGATGCCGTAAAAACAAAAAATGCTCCATTTTTCATGAACTTTTCGAATATCAACAAAAAATTGGCAATTTTTTCCCCCACTGAACTGGTCCTTTAAGAATTTTTATCCCTTAAAAAATGCAAATTTTCAGGTTTGGGGTGGACCAATATTCCCCTCCCCCCAGAATTACGACGCTGGCTGGAACATTAAATGATGAAAAATAAAATATCATTTTCAACTCCTCCAAACTATGAATAATTAGATTAGGGCAAAGGCTCGAAAATTTGAGGATCATTGAATCTTTTTCTTCTCCCCCATTCACAGCCCACTTAATTCAAAAGTCGATTTGTTTTTTGAGCCGAACAGGTCCTCAGCAATCCGACAGAAGCCGCGAAAAGGTAGGTTGAGTTGAAAATGCGGAAGAGCCCATTGAATGTCGTGCTCGAACTCTGGCCGGTTCCAAAAACTTTTCGTTCCGGTGTTCTCAAATGAGAAGCGTCATTGAAAAAGGTTTTTTTCAGCAGCAAATTGAATAAGTATGACTAATAAAAAATTTTCTAGCCAACTTGAAAAGCTAATCCTATTTTTCATCAAATTATTACAGATGTAATTTTATCCCACAAAAAAAGATTATAATAAGGCGTAATGGATTATGCGGGAGGAAATGTGCGAGAAGAGTCGGATAGACACGAAAGAAGAGTGCAAAATGCCCCATTCGAATGGCAGAAGAAGAAGAAGAACCAGTCATCAAACTGACCAAAACCGAATGACCCCAAAGGAGAGAATGCAACCAAATTTCTTTCAAAATTCTGTGCATTGATATGCATATTACTTCCTGTGCGGTTGGCTCTAGGACTTTTCACAACGGATTCTTCACAACGATCGATTTTCTCCACTTTCTCATGGTCAAAATCAAAAAAGTTCTTCAGATTCGAATTCCCCATGTCGAAAAACCCCTGGGTATAAAAAATCAGCCGATTTGAATTTTTTGTTGAAAATTCAAAATTTTCACCACAAGGGGTAAATTTCCCCGAGGGAAAATAAAGCTCTGTGACCCCACAGGGATGCATGTTGGCGAGAAAATAAAGCTCAGATTATATTGAGCTTGATTTTCCCGCCAACATGCATCCCTGCGTGGTCCTGTTGGCGTGAAAAAGGTGTATTGTATATTGAAGCGAAAATTCCTGCCAACGTGACCACGCAGGGATGCATGTTGGCGAGAAAATAAAGCTCAGTTTATATTGAGCTTGATTTTCCCGCCAACATGCATCCCTGCGTGGTCCTGTTGGCGTGAAAAAGGTGTATTGTGTATTGAAGCGAAAAGTCGTAAAAATGCAATTTTTGCCCAAAAACAACCGGGAACAAATGTGCGGAGAATCTTTAACATTTATACAATTCCTCGGATTCAAGAAATAAATGTCAAATTTCGGATTCCCCGCACATTTTTATCCCAAAAGGGGACGTTTCTAGGCAAAAATAGCATTTTTACGACTTTTCGCTTCAATACACAGGCCTTTCCTGAATCAAGGAAGCGTTTTTTCGCTTCAAAAATGTCAAATTCGGATTCCCCCGCATGTTCTTACCCCTGAAGGGGTTATTTCCAGAAAAATTTTTTACATGGGTGGGTCCCGCTATTGTGTAGTAGCTCAGAAAATTCCTAATGGTTCCCCCCATTACGATTTTCACCAAAATTGTCCAGATTTTCTATTAAAAGCATTAAAAAAATCAGTGACGGATGACCATGACCTTGACGATTGTCCTAGTGCCACTAATTCAAAAATTGATCATATTTGTACAAATTTACATTCTTGATCAAAATAAAAAGGATTGAGTTGTTTCATAATTTTATGCGGGAAATCGATTGCGCGTATTCCTAAACCCTGAAAATGCTTCCTTGGCCCTGATTCAGGGAATGGAGTTGGTGTATTGACGCGAAAATAGAAAAAAATTTCTATTTTTGCCCGAGGTAATTTGATGCGGGAAATCGATTGCGCGCATTTTCAAATCATTAAAAAATTTCCCTGACACTTATTTAAGCGATTTTCGTATCCCTACATGGAGTATATTTGCTAAAGAGGTTCCATGACGAAAATCACTTAAATAAGTGTCAGGGAAATTTTTTCAAGGAGGAGTAAACTTTACAGCACCATCTCGAAGAGTGCATTTTCAACTTCAAAGTGATATATCTCCTCAACCATAAAAGATTTTTGGTCGGGATCTTTTTAAAAAATATTCTATACATCGTGATAAATATTTTTAAAAAAAGACCCCGATCAAAAATCTTTTATGGTTGAGGAGATATAACACTTTGAAGTTGGAAATGCACTCTTCGAGATGCTGCTGCAAGTTTACTCCCCCTTTAATGATTTGAAAAGGTGCGCAATCGATTCCCCACCTAGAAAACCGCTAGACAACCGGTTTTCTGGTGAGCATTCGAATTTTAGTTAATTCTCGCTTCAATACGCCGAATCCATTCCCTGAATCAGGGTCAAGAAAGCATTTTCACGCTTCGGGAATGCGCGCAATCGATACCCCGCATAAAATTACGCCTATATGGGTCATTTTTAGAAAATTTTAGAAAAAAATTTCCGGTCGAAATTCATGTAAAAATCCGAAAAATTATGGAACAATATATATAGACAAGTATATATTAGAAGTATATATAGAAAGTATATCCTACTACTATAAACACGTGTAAAATCTTCTGTGTGCACGGACAATCTCGGGAACGTTAGATTGAAACCCCGAGTGCCAATTGAAAAGTTGTTGGAGACGATGCGAGAAGACAATTGACACCAAAATCATCGAGATCGGAGACAAAAATTTTTCACTTTTTATCTCTTGGTACAAAGTAAAAACCAGTTCAAAAAAGTACTTTAAAGGGGAGACTCATTTGGGGGTCATTCTCTTTTTGGCAAAAAATTTTTTTTGCCAAAACAGCCTATATAGGGGTAAAAAAATGCGAAAAATCGATTGCGCGCACTCCCGAAGCATGAAAATGCTTCCTTGACCCTGATTCAGGGAATGGGATGGATGTATTGAAGCGAAAATCAAACATTTTTCGGGTTTTTATGAGAAAACCGTCGATTATTGGTTTTTCTAGGCGAGGAATCGATTGCGCGCATTCCCGAAGCGTGAAAACGCTTCCTTGACCCTGATTTAGGGAAGGTAGTGGGTATACTGAAGCGATTTGGGCCCCAAAAAATCGATATTTTTGCGAAAACAAGATGAAACAAGCGTTTTCACGCTTCGGGAGTGTGCGCAATCGATTCCCCGCCTAGAAAAACCTAGGAATCGACGGTTTTCTCATAAAAATCCGAAAATGTTTGATTTTCGCTTCAATACACCCATCATATTCTCTGAATCAGGGTCAAGGAAGCATCTTCACGCTTCGAGAGTGCGCGCAATCAATTTTTTGCATTTTTTTACCCCTAGAACCGCCATTTCAAAAAAAAATTTTTTTGGTCGAGATCTGACCCTAAAGTAGTCCCCCTTTAATAGTTATTAGACAATTTTATGCAAGATTTATAAGTTTTATAGAGCGTGCTATTTGCCTTAACTTCGAAAAACCTCATAAAATGTTCAATTAAAGGCTATCATAGGAAAAAAATGACCATGATTAAACTTTTTCGTTAAGATTCAAGTCAAAATTTACCTTAAAATATCAAAATAAATCAAAGAATAATAAAACAACTTAAATTAAAACAAAGTTTAGAACGAAAACCTATTCCATAGAGATCTTATTATCGAAGAAAAAGTTTCTCAAGCAATTTTTAAGAACTTTTGTTTCTCCTTTTTAAAGGGGGTGCAGATCGAGGCCGGATCTAGAAAAAAAATTTTCTCCAAATTGGCTGATTTTTGGTACTCGGGGGTTTTCGGACACGAGAAATCGATTGGCGCAAGTTCCGAGTTCCAAAAAAATTTTCATGACCCCCTATCGGGGGGAAGTGGTGAAAACATGTAATATGTTTTTGAAAACATGTTACACCAATCGATTTCTCGTGCCCGAAAACCCCCGAGTACCAAAAATCAGCCAATTTTGAGAAAAAATTTTTTTCGAGATCCGGCCTCGATCTGCACCCCCCTTTAATAGCTGATAAACGTTGAGTTTTAATTGAACTTTCTTTTAAAAAATTTTGTTCAAAACTGGACTGGTCCTTTAACGAATTGAATTATGTCAACAAAATGGCTTGGAGGAAAGATGCGCCAATATCCCATTTAAATTATTTTTATGATTGGATCGATGGGATGATTTCGACAACATAAAACAGATGGAAAGCATAAAATCGATCCTAGGAAAATTAATCTTAGTCGATTGAATTGAAGTTGATTTTTAAAAAATGAACCTTAGACATTTTCCTAAGTCAAGAATGCAAAGAATGTCTTTAGCAATTCTGTAACGATGATTAATTTTCAATTACATAACATGTGTAAAAATAACGCGTAAAAAGTAACAACACTATGCAACAACGCGATGAATAGTGAGAAAGAATGAGATGGATCTCCCAATTGACAAGTTCCAAGTTCTGATTTAAGCGTCAAGGACATAAAAAAGAAGAAAAAGATCGACTACGACATTGTCCCGATTGAGAAAAAATATAGACACTATACGAAAAACCCCAATGAGAAAATCGAGTTAGACTAATTCACAAAAGATAATTCACACGGATGATGATTGTTACGTATGAGCGATTAAAAATTTTTCTTACCGCTAAATCGATTATTGTCGTTCAAGCTTTCGTCTCGTCAGCAAGTACGAACAGTTGTTTTTATGTTTAGCGCCTTGCTCGTTAAATGGCTCGATTGAAACTAAAAATGTATCCGGAGCAAGTATGCAATTTAAAAAAATATACTAGAAAGTAATATACAGGGTGATCCAGATGAATATATACAATGGAATAAAATTCGATATCTCAGCATAGGAAAAAGATTTTCATATGAGGTTTTTTGCATGTTGCTAATTACTTGACCGGCTTTATCTTAAAAATATTTTCATGATTGTTGAATAAGTTTGTATATTGAAGCGAAAATATGAATTTTTCCTTGTGGAATTTTCAAAAAATAATAACGCCATCTTTGTAGAGCGCATCGAAAAACGATAGTACCATGAAACCTTCGATGCGCTCTAGAAGATGGAGTTGTTATTTTTTGAATTTCCACAAGGAAAAATTCAAGTTTTCGCTTCAATATACAGACTTATTCAAAAATCATGAAAATTTTTTAAGATAAAGTCGGTCAAGTGATTAGCAAGTTGAAAAAAACCGCATATGAAAATCTTTTTCCTATGCCGAAATATCGAATTTTATTTCATTTTTCATCTGGATCACCTTGTAGATGATGAAAATATTGTCGAATACAAAAAATCTATCGGTAGAGTAGTATAAAAAAGTGAAATCCGAGAACTTTTTGGATTCATCCAATATTTCAAAATCATGTAAATGACATGAATCTTAAATTCTGAAACCTCTAACGGCTTCGAGATAACTGCGTGTGGAGTTTCTTTTCGCGAAAAACGCAAAGTACTTTTTTTTACTCATCCTGTAAAATTACCGAAATTCCCCTCGAACTTTTGCCGTTCAAGAATCCCTGTTCCCCGAACTTTTGTCAAAATTTCTTGAACTTCCCTGATATAGAGATAGTAAAAAGTTACGGGACAAATTCAAAAAGTCACGGGACAAGGTGCAAAAGTTACGGGACAAATGAAAATTTTTTTCGCTGTAATTCGTCTCAGATGATTGACACTGAAAACATTTTTCAGTTGTTACGTAACTTTTATCATTTGTCCCGTGACTTTTTGCCCCTTATTCCGTATTTTTTATCCCCTCTATATACAAAGTATAGCAACTTTGGGTAAGGGTGGGATTTACCCCACACCTCAAAATGACACGAGACTGCTTTAAATCGGTTGAAAACGGCTCGAAAACGATGAAAAACCACCTCAAAAATGGAACCGACTTGTTTTTCGCCATTTTTGGGGTACCCAGGCTTAGGTTTTAGGCTTAAGCCTAAGACTAAATACCCCAAAAATGGCGAAAAACAAGTCGGTTCCATTTTTGTGGTGGTTTGTCATCGTTTTTGAGCCGTTTTCAACCGATTTAAAGCGGTCCCGTGTCATTTTAAGGTGTGGGGTAAATCCTACCCTAGCCCAACTTTGATACTCTTAAAGGAGAGGGACCCAAAATAACGTGATAATTTGTTCCTGAAATGGCCCCTACAGCGGTAATTTTATACGAGGAATCGATTGAGCGCATTCCTGAACCCTGAAAATGCTTCCTTGACACTAATTCAGGGAAGTGATTATGTGTAACAAAGCGAAAATGAACTAAAATTCGAATTTTCGCAGTGAAATCACATTCCAGGGATTTTCCTAGCGGGAAATCGATTGTGTGCATTGTTAAAGCATGAAAATGCTTGCTTGACCCTGATCCTTAGCGTCTAAAGTTTAGGTGCTTAGGGATTATGATCAAGCAAGCATTTTCATGCTTTGATAATGCTCGCAATTGATTCCCCGCCTAGAAAAGCCCCTAGAAAGCTGATTTCCCTACGAAAATACGAATTTTAGTTCATTTTCGCTTCGTTACACATAATCCCTTTCCTGATACAGGGAAGCATTTTCAGGGTTTAGGAATGCACACATCGATTCCCAGCATAAAATTAAGGGTCATCAGAAATTTTTTTGAAAAAATTATCACGTTATTTTAGGTCCCTCTCCTTTAAGAGTACCGCAACTTTTTTCCGAGTCGACTGATACTTTAAAATTTGATTTGATAAAAAATCGTAAAAATTAAACAGAGATGTTTTTAAAGTGAATTCATCAAGAATTCGTCCTTAGAGAAAATACCCCGGATCATAGACCGAAAATCCATCAAACAAGAAAATGAAAAGAGCGATGGTTTAATACAATGAACAGCTGTTTGTAATGAAATTGGCCGACGTATTGCCAAAAATAACTCCTTGTGAACTACGACACATTGTCGAGTGGTCGGTCAGTCGTAACGTCATGAATGGTAATGAATCATAGTGTTATGAAAATATTTCAACTTGCAAAAATTATCAAGGGTAAGAGCAAATTCACGGAAATTTCTTAGGCAAATTCACGGAAACCTCTCTTTAAAATACCTCGAACTAAAAAATGAAGGAAAACTAATAGACAATTGTGAGATGGTAATGTGATATGTCTCATATTAGTTCTTCGTGATTTTTTCTTCACTTTTTATATAAAAATAACAATATAACTTCTTTTATCCTGAACATCAGGAGCGTAGCTAGAAAAAAATTTCGGAGTGAACTGAAGTGTAAAATTTATGAAAACATGATTTTTTTTACTTTTTCGAGTCGCTTGAAACAATGTCAAGAAAAATTTTTCAGGTCGTACAAAAGCAAATTTTGGATTCTACGCATAAAATTACCCCTATACGGATACTTTGAAAAAATGTTAGGTGGGGGACCCTTAAAATTTTTTCGTCACCAAAGTGGAATAGTACCCAATTCTTCTATTATATCCTCACACAGGGAACGGAGAAAAGTGACAAAGTTGTCACTAAAAAGTGACAACTTATTGAAATTTTTACTAAAATGACTCTATAGGTGGTTTTTCTATGCGAGGAATCGATTGCGCGCATTCCCAATCCTTGGAAACGCTCTCTTGACCCTGATTTTAATGAAGAAATTGAAAAAAATTTAAATTTCTTCACTGAAATCAGGGTCAGGAAAGCGTTTTCAAGAATCGGAAATGCGCGCAATTAATTTTTCGCAAAGAAAAATCCCCCCTGTAGGGTCATTTTGGTAAAAATTAAAAGACTTTACACATGCAATGCTTGTGTCTTATCCTGGGTTTCTGTCACACAATCAACTCCCACGGCTGCTCTGAACGAAGTTTCCAAATCTGGCACGTCTTCCTAAGAGATGAAATCGTTTTCGCATGATTCGAACTGGTTTCGCGTGAATCACTGCAGAAGGATACACTTTTCGTGCCGATCTTGTAGAATCCGTTGTCCGCTTCCATGACGACGCCTATCAGATTCGCATGGACAATTTTGGGGCGGTCGACTGGGTCAATTGGCAGGCACACTGTCTTGCCGACTTCCATCTAGAGCATACCTTTGGTTTGAATTCTCTAGCATTTTCTGCGCCTGTTCCTTCTGTGCCATTCGTGATCAGCGCATAGAAAAACCTTATATCGGTTCTTTAAGA
>OZJO01006698.1:0-20104 GCA_900406225.1 Acrobeloides nanus
GGGTTGCCTATGAGAGGGCATTTCACAAAAGTCATAAGGGTCACCCTTATAAAATGGCACCAGGTGCACTAGCTCTTGGTGACCCTCCCCCGCCTATGCCACTCATATATTTCCAGGAATGGCTATTTTACCCATTTAAGTCATAAGAACCGGGAACACACGTGTACAACCACCCCCCCCCCTAATTTCGGGGGGGAGGGGGTCGCCCGCAACCCACAGGCCAAAATGACTTTTCGCCCGCAAATTTTGCGGGTGAGACCCATTCGCTCACATCCCGCGGGCCGCAGGCTCCTGGGATGCGGGCAAAATGAGAGAAAAATTTTGCGGCTCGCCCGCAGCTGCAAGCAAAAATTTTTTGATTTTTCCCAAAAAATTTTTCTAAAAAAAAGGTCGTTTTTTTCGCCCGCAACAAGTCTAAATTTTCGGGGGGTGTTTGTATACGTGTGACCGGGAAGGCCGAGCGCTAACGCGATCGGAGGGGTGAAGAAGAGGTCCGAGCGCCATGCGCTTGGAGGAGAGAAGTTCTTCATTCTTCCGAGCGTTTCATTTCTCTCTAGGGGTACCTCCCTGAGGTAAAAATTCCAAAATTCCTTCGGTTTCGTGCTCCCCATGTCCGAAAACCCCAGAGTACAAAAAAATCTGCCGATTTGGAGAACTTTTTGAAAATTCGATTTTCTCCCTTTGGTCCCCAAAGGGGTAAAAAAGTAAAAAATTCTGGTCTCGATGATTTTTGTGTCAATCGTCTTCTCTCGTTGTCCCCTACAACTTTAATTTTAGCGCTCAGGGTTTAAATCTAACCGTCCCGAGCTCGTCTGAACCGATCGACCGACCGACAGACAGACATTACACGTTTATAATAGCAGGATGTAAAATTAGTGCGAAAATGTCCTCTATAGCCAAAACTCTTCAGATTGTTAATTTAACATTTAGGCATTGATGAAAACTACATCGAACAAAGTCCTTTAGTCTTGATCAACTCTGGATTTAATGGATGGTTGGAAATTGTGCGCTTGATTTTTGGAGTTTCTTCTTTTTCATGCATGAATTTTTTTATAATAGAAAGAGTTTTGGCCACAGTCTTGTTGAAGACATATGAAACTCGTTTAAATCATAGAATTTCAATGTTACTTATCATAACACAGATATCAGTATTTGGTTCAGTTTCCATGATATATTATTTTTCAGGTTAGAAAAAAACAAAGGAAACTTTGGAGCTACTGAATTTAAGGGGGGGGTCTATTAAAGGACCAGTCCAGTAATTTACAACCATATGAAAAAAAGATATATTCGGAAAGATCATAAAAGCTGGAGCATTTTTTGTTTTTACGGCATGCTCTGAATCGTTGTAGTTTTCGAGATAATTGCGTTTGAAATTTTGAATTTGTTACAAGCTCTTCGGTGTAATATACAAACTTTTTTAAATTTTTTGCGGAAAAGTCGATTTTGCATCGATTGTTTAAATTTTCATAAAATGAACATTGTAGCAATTTTTTATAGCTAAATGAGGCGAACAAAATGGCATCAAAATGATCCAATTTGAACATTGTTTTGGGTTATTGAAACGAAAACATGAATCAGGGTTTTCGTTTTAATAACCCAAAACAACGTTTAAATTGGATAATTTTGGTGTCATTTTGTTCGTCTCATTTAGCTATAAAAAATTTCTACAATTTTCATTTTATGAAAAGTTAAAAAATTGATGCAAAAATCGATTTTTCCGCAAAAAATTCAAAAAAGTTTGTGTATTACAACGAAGAGCTTGTAACAAATTCAAACGCAATTATCTCGAAAACTACAACGATTTAGAACATGCCATAAAAATAAAAAATGCTCAGTTTTTCATGAACTTTCCGAATATATCATTTTTCATATGATTGTAACTGACTAATCCTTTAAGTGGCCCCCCAAGTTCAGTAGCTCCAAAACTTTTAAGAATAAGTAACAATTGTAGGGATGACATTGCTTACAATTAATGGTGGGAAGATATTATTTACAATTATAGCAATATGTGGTACGGTTACTATGCTGTTAGGTTTAATCGTATGTAATATAATATTTCTTTTAAAAAATTATGAAATTTTTAGACCCTTTTCTTATTAAAATATTACAATATACGACAATATGAACGATCAAAACAAGAAAATACACAGTATACTTTAAGTGAAAAGTTTCAAATTAGCGAAAATATACGCTCGCTTACAATTTTATGGCGCAATTTTTTAATCAACATCATTTTTGTCATCATCATTGTTTGTGTAAGTTTATTAGATAAAGTTGATGTAAAGAATTATTAATCAAAGGATCGGGAATAAGGGTTAGATTTTGGCCCCATGGGAGCTAGAAAGAGGTATGGGCCAATCTTTGGCCATCTCATCAGCCTCACATTTTCCAATTTTTTAGCTCTTTTCTTTACCTTCATTTTTCGATTTTAACCTATTAAAAAGAATAACTTTCTTTGCATTTAACTATATGCTAGCCTTATTTATAATAATCCAGTCTTATATTTTTATTATGTCGACGCACACTTGGAGGCAATCATTAAAAAGGTAATTTTTTATTTATTTAAAAAAGTACAAGACTATGACTGACATCAATTTAATAAGTTAACACCTGGTGCATGAGGGCATTTGTGTCAAGTTGTTGTAGTCTCATAATAATCATTTTGAAAAAAATGGAGCCATTTAAAAAAAAAAGTATCTACACCCTTATAAAAAAATATTCTCCATAAAATTATTCTTCTATAAAATACCCCGATATCTCGTACGGTGGATCGCTGCAGGCGATTAATCGGTTAATCATTATTTGAATTTATATTTTTTAGAAAGCTGAAATGGATTAAAAAATGTATTTGTTCATCAAAAATTTCAAATGGTGAAGATTTGAGGTTGAAGAATGATCGCCTCAACCATTTACGTACCTTGGATGGTCAGCGAATGGTTTATCCAATAGATAAAGAAGGAGAACTACATTTTCAGCAATTGAATAAAGATTGGGCATAGAAGAAATTGATTGTCGCGCTTGCCTATCCAGTAATTAAATGTGGTGAACTCAGATATTTTAGGAATAGGGTTTTCGTTTCAATAACCCAAAACAATGTTCAAATTGGATAATTTTGGCGTCATTTTGTTCGTCTCATTTAGCTATAAAAAATTACAATGTTCATCTTATGAAAATTGAAAAAATTGATGCAAAAATCGATTTTTTAGCAAAAAAATTCAAAAAAGTTTGTATATTACACCGAAGAGCTTGTAACAAATTCAAAATTTCAAACGCAATTATCTCGAAAACTACAACGATTCAAAACATGCCGTAAAAACAAAAAATGCTCCATTTTTTATGATCTTTCCGAATATATCATTTTTTCATATGGTTGTAACTTACTGAACTGGTCCTTTAATCAGACGAGTCCCCATTGGGGTAGTCAAGGTAGCTTGTTGTTTCTATATATTTTTAGTCAAAACTTTATAATTCTTAAAATATTTACAATTACTATCAATAAAAATCTTATTACTACCATTTAATCACAGAGTTCAGATCCAACGACTTCGAAATCCCATAAATTGAAAATTTTTACAATTACAGAAAAATCTTTCTTGGCATGGAGTACGGCCTAAATTTTGTTGCTACATATAAATGTTTTAATTAAATCATCCTGACTTCTGTCGCCGATATGATTTTATTTAATTTTGTCAATCTTGATGCATAATTAGTTAAATGTCTTTCGTGTACATAATGATCATGAAGTTCATTAGAAATTTGATCGGAAATATCTTCAGCCACTCGATTAGCTTTTTCTGATAGGCCAGTTATGTCTGAATGTAAAAGTATAGCCCGGTTTATAGGCTCTGATTTGTTTTAGCTGAAATTTTACGGAGCTTAATTACAGGGTGGCGCAAAAAACCGTCACCTCTCCTTTTTCGAAACCACGCTAGAAATGTTCTCCATATTGAAATACATCTGCCAGAAAGAAATTTTGGCGGAAAAAAATTATCTTGGGTGTTTTAGAGAGGTTAGCAAATTCAAAAAATACACGTAAAATTGATGATATAGAGTTTTGGACAAGGTTTAAATTTTTTGTTCCTCGAATTTTGAATCAAAATGACTTTTAAAAACTTTCCCATACATTAGTCTCACTTTATAAACTCAACTTAGAGCGCGCTCGAACTGTTTAAAGGGACACTAACCATGGCTNATGATATAGAGTTTTGGACAAGGTTTAAATTTTTTGTTCCTCGAATTTTGAATCAAAATGACTTTTAAAAACTTTCCCATGCGTTATCATACGTTATAAATTCAACTTGGAGAGCGCTCGAATCGTTTAACACTATTGCCACCTAGGTTCAAATTTTCGAGATATTGTCGCTTAACAAATCTGGACCCTCTAATTTTTTCAATTGACTTTTTTTACCTGTAGCCGACCATAAAATTTGGGCTAACACATAAATCAATTCGAATCTTGATATTTGTAACGACTTCATAGGGTTTACTATACATTTAAAATATTTATCTCGAATGGGATACCATAAACTAAAATTAATTTATAAGAATTTTTTTGAATAATTTTACCTTTTCCACTGCTCATAATGTTGAGGGTACACGTCTTTTATGGTGTTGTCTGGGTTGTTAAAATCTAATACCAACGTGTCGTTGTACATTATGCGAAAGTCATTGAATGAGGTGCCGAAAGTTTGAATTGTCGAATAGTAGCGCTCGATTTTAAAGAAAATTAGCCAGGCGTGTTTGTAGAGTAGCCACTAAATTTTATGAATAAAAGAAAATTTTTGGCGTTTGTGTCTCCATGAAGGCACTGGTACCTCCTAGATAACAGGGGAGTCAGGCCATTGATCACGTGATCAGGCACGTAACGAGGGCAATCCCCCCCCACGAAATCGAAAAAGATGAAAAATTTTCCTAATGGTTCCCTTATGTTTTTGGCCAAAATTTTTGAATAATCTATAATAAAAAATTGGTCAAATCGAAAAATTGACTAAAGTTGACAAATTTGACCAAAAGCAAAAAAATTGTCCAAATTCGAAAACATTGGTTAAAATCGAAAAAATTGCCAAAATCGAAAAAAACTGACCCAAAATCGAAAAATTGGCCAAATAGAAAAAATAGATCAAAATCGAAAAAAATTCCATTTTTACATCAAAAATGAAAAAAGTTGATCATGATGGGGAGAGGGGGGGGCAAGTCCGTGATCATGTTTGATTATGGAGGGGTAAAGTCTAAAAATGTTAAAAATTTGATCACGTGATATGTGAATGACCCATTAGTTCACTTCCACCCGAATTGTGGGAAGGGTCTTTTTTGTGCCTTACATGCGGGGGAAGGGGATTTGCACCACCTTCCTGTTCACCGATGATTGTCCCTCCTTTCAGTAAACTCTCCATTTCTATCCTCTAGTTTATCCATTTCTATCTACCTTATCTTCAAAACCAAGTTCCGCGAATTGTTCACATTTAATTAGCAAATTCGCTAATCCTATCCAAAATCTCTCTTGAAATTTCAGGCTTGTCATTCTATCAAATTGATTAACCATGATTATAGGAGGTTTTGGTTTGATTTCTTCATAAAACACCGGAAAATTGAGACAAAGTTGTTGTAAAAATGTTAGCCTTATCCCAGGAGCCAAACTTAACGACGAGGCTGGCTAAAATTTTTACTTTTAAGTCAAAACGATCGTCCCATCCCCACAGAACGGGATGGGACGATCGTTTAAACAACACAAAAACGGGATGAACAATAATAGGACGATTTCAGATCTCGGCTCCTAAAAGAAATTTTGATATGATGTCTAAGGCTTTTTTATTTAGGATAAAAGTTGAGAAAAACGTCTTTACACTATCTAAAAATTCTTTAAAGGAGCTGAGATCTGAAGAAAAAAATCGTCCCGTTTGATTGTCCCTTTCTTGTCGTCCTGTTATTGTGTATGCCAAAACTTCCCTTACTTGAGCTAAAATCTCTTTAACCTTCTGCTCTATCGGCTGCATATTGAATTGCTTCTTTTCGATTATTCTTGAAGTAGACGAACAAGGAGAATCTTGGATAGGACTTTTTATGACACTTTCTGTGGTTATTGATGAGGTGCTATGAGATATTGAAGGGGATGTTGGAATCTCCGATTTAGTTTTGCGTCGAACTAAAATTTTGTTAAGAAATAGATGAAAAATCTTTACCTCGCTCCAATTTCATGCCGAGTTCTTTACATTTTTCTAAGCGACAATAACGGCATAGAGGCTTTCCTTTGGTTTTAGTCTTGAGATTACAAGATTTGTACCCTAGTTGGCATTTATATTGGCGCCCCATTTGTATAGAACGTCGGTAAAATACGGTACAGGCTCTGCAGGCAGCAACCTAAAAGTTTTCTAATGAAATTTTGTTTATGGCTAAGTCAGGAGGATGGGATTTTTTTAGGATAGAATTCATAGGTCGGTAAGGTGGGAGGGGACCCCTGATGAGGTGGTCCTCCACCAACAAAAACGACCTTTTTTTTAGCTTGAAGTAGTCTTCTGCATCCAATTTTTATGGACCACCTCATATGTTCGGCGGGGTCTATGTGTGATCACTCCTCAATTTTGGGCCCATGAGTGCGTGGTCCCCCCTCAATTTTGGGTCGTGCGTGCGTGGGTCAGGGGAAGAAGCTCCCCCTTGCCGACCTATGATAGACTTGATTTTGGGACATATCTATGGGATTTTCTAGGTGCGAAAACCAATGTTATTTTGAGTTGAAAATTAGAGAGGTCCGACCTTATCTTTCTCTTTTTTAAATTATTTTGACGTCATACCTTCAAATAAAACCTCCCAATTTTATCATTACAAATTTGGCACCGTTCATCTTCAACATCTTCCATAATTATATTCTCAAAAAATGGGCAAATATGCTAAAAAAGAAATAAAATTACGCAATAAAATTAAACCTTTTTACTACGCGTAAAAATTTTCCATAGCAACAAAAAAATCAATTATGTAAATACACAACACAAGACGTGCACAGTCTATTAGTCACACACGAGACACAATGATAACTGTTTCAGAGAAGAAAAATACGACTTAATATTTATTGAACACAAAAAATTAAGTTAAAAACATCATTCTTAAAACAAAATTCTTCATTCTCCAAGTAAATCAAAATTATTTTGAGCTTAATTTAAGTTCAAAGTATTCAAATTATCTTCTTAAAATCAGATTTTCTTCAATCTCTAGTCGGATGTATAGGGCGCTCAAGAAGAATATAGCAACTTCTAAAAATTCATATGTTGTGGCTACGCCACAACAGCCAGAAATTTTTTAAGGGGGGGGTACAAGCTTTGGAAAAAATTTCTTCTAAAACAATCATAAGGGGGGACCCTTATGTTTGTTCGGACCTTCGGCCCGTAAGGAGGGTACCGGTACCCTTGGTACTCCCCCCGTGGCTACGTCATTGCTCCACAACCATAAATCCGATTTTGATGGTCGACCACACTTTGGATAAGGGAGATCTGAGAGTTTTTTGGGAAAAAATTTTATTGAAAAAGATTTTAAATTCGAATTTTTAGAGCAAAAATTCTAAAAAATTAGCCAACTTGGTTTCGCCTAAACATATGCCAATTTTTTACCCATAGTAGGAAGGTAGGTAGTAAAAAGCCGTCTATTCACGATTAGTTAAAACCAACGGCATCGTGGCATTTTTTTATTTTGAGTGAGAAACCGAGTTTAAATTACTACTTTTTCCAATTCTCATGATCGCTAATGAGTTTTAATCTTAAAAATCGTTTATTTCTTTTTACAATAAAATAAAAATAACTAACAAAACAAGTGTAAAAAACAAGAAAGCTATCAAATTAACGAATCATAGAAGAAAACTTTTTACAGAGATCTGTATCGTTTGCTATCTCTTCAATTTTTCCATTTCTTCCATCTGCCATGCGTATCTCGTACTTTCCCAATCATCTCGAGTTGGAAAGATTTCGACTAAAACGATACATGTTTTATAGATAACAATTTGAAAGAGACATACTAAAAACTGTCTGATAGGCATCGTTTAAAGACTTTCCCAACTTGCCGAAGCGGCTATTGTCGTAAGAAGGACCACCAAGACCTGTGGTATATTGGCCATTTCCATAATAATTGAAACACCAAGAAAGAATGGGATTATTCGATTTGGCTTCATCCTTCTAAAAATCAATAGATTTTTTTAATATTCCAAACCCAAAAATTTTTGGATTTTCAAAGAGAAAACAGCTACCTTTTTGCCTCTTAATTTTTCTTTCAACTGCTTGTATTTCTCCAACCAAATTTCTATCTCGGCAATCTCCCCTTCTTTGTTTTCCTCTCGAATTCGCTTGTCCAAATTATGCATGATCTTTAGAGCACTCTTATAGTATCCATTTTTAATGGCCAATTCAAAAATTAATATGCCCGACAAGATTTTCGTGAATGCCAACCCATTCCTTTCTATTTTATATCTCGGACAATCAGGACCCGAGCAACAACTTTGTTTCAAGTACTCCAAAAACATGTTGCATTTTACTTCGGCTTCTCCAAATGCCACACATGCCTCATGATCTCTGAAATAATGGGATTATAAGATAAGATTAATCTAAGCTTTTTTGAAACTCAAAATCTCAATGGACTTTTTTGTAACTTTTAATTGTAACCAAACAGTGCAACTTACGCTTCAAGATGAGTCCAAGCTAAACCAAAAAGAACCAAAATTCCGGGAACAATCCAATCATCTAGGCAATAGAACATTTGATTATTTTTCAAAAAAGCACGGACGAAGTTGAGATAATGAATGACCTTCTTGAATTCTTTATTTCGATATGCGTCGGCTGCTTTTTCGAGGAAGAAATCTTGGAGCTTATCGATTGACTTCCAATTATTATAAGCATAAGATGGGCCTTCAAGTTTAGCGGATTGGAATTCCTCATTGTTCCAAATAAGACGATTTAATTCACCAGTGAAACGTTCTCGGCCATATTCCTTTGGGTCGGATTCAAATGGATGATAGTTTGATAAGCGATCCACAGAAATTTGAGGGGCATCTTTCTAAAAATTTTTTTAAATATCCATTACAGATGCTCTGAAAAAACCCAGCTTTTTCCACAATTGAAAAATTCTAATTTTGTCGAATTTTTCCAAATTTCACATCATTAAATCTGGCAAAATCGTTTTTATCCAAAATATGTTTAAAAAAACTCGATCAGCCCAATAATTACTTTAATAAAAATACGGCAATTTTTCCTAATCCATAGGTGCACAAACCTCTCCCAAAGCACCCCTTGGAGAAGTAAGGTGATTTTTTTTGTTTTCTGAAATTTTAGGCAAAATCATAAAGAACCCTTATTTTTCGGGTCTTCGGTCCATAAGGAGTGCAGTGCATAGGTCAAAAAGGGGCGTAAATTACCTCCCCTCCCCGACGACCAAAGTTTGGTCATTCATCCATCCATCATCGAAAAATTTGGAATAAAATTCATTCATCATATTGGATGAATGAATTTTTCAACAAAAAAATTGCAAATTTTTAACAAAAATTCAATAAAAAATCCAAAATTTTGATCAATTTGGCAAAATTTTAGATAAAAATATTAATTTCAGTTAATAAAAAATCTTAAGTTTAAAAAAAGCTTTGTCAAAAATCATAGGAGCGATGAATCTTAGAGAAAAAATTTTATCAACCCTCTATTGCATTAGTTGTCGTACAGTGAACAAATTTGGGGAACTCATTATAGAGGGCCCAAAAATCACTAACTTGTTAAAAAAATTTCATGCATTTCTTCGGTTTGAAGGGTCCCCCCTTATAAATACGACACCGATCGCATCCCTAGTATTAATAAAATTCATAAAAGAACATGTAAATACCTTATTTTTGACCGCTTCTACAGCTTTTTCTACCTCCTTTTGACTATTTTTGTCTTCCCTTGGTATGTACTTGACCGATTTTTCATAGCACTCTTTTGCCTTAGAAAAGAAGCCTAATGCTTCCAAAGCTTTACCACTACGAAAATAAGCCTTGAATCCACTGTTATCCAACTTGGTTGATTCGTTAGCATCGATATAAGCAAAGAAATGGCTAAAAAATTAGTTGATTACAAGATTAGAATCCCCTGGGAACCATACTTGTTTAACTTCAAGTAAACCAAAGCACGATTCGAGAGAAGCTGCGATAAATATTCCAAATTAGGAGAATGAGTTATAGCGATAGAATATGCGTTCAATGCACCGACATAATCTTGCTTCCTGAAAAAGAACTTTCCACGTGCGGCGAAGACTCGAGCATATTTGCCCTCTTCAGGCGTTATAAAAATGTGATGGTTGTTGTCAATTTGAATCTTTTTCGGAGTAGCTAACAACATTTTCGAAAAACTAAAAAAAATTCATAAATATTAAAATGATTTCGAGTTACAAATGATTTCGCTTTGAAAAAACACATTTTTATAAAATATATTTTAAAAAAACGATAGCATTGATAAAAATTAAAATTTCGTGAGCATAAATTTCGAAATCATTTAATGCGCCTGTCAAATAAGAACTTGTTAAAGTCTAAAGAAAGAACAGAGAAGAGAAAATGACCTAGCACAATATGAAGATACCCGAAAGCAAGCGATAACGTGCACGCAAGGTTCTTTTGCCAACATGTTGTTTATATGTAAATCGAAATTTTGAGAGACATAAGCAGCGATATAAAAAAGTTAGAAAATAGAGAAAAAAATGAGAGATATTTCCCTTTCAGATTCCTATCGAACCCTAGCAGTAATAAAAGCATAAAATTGCCTAAAGCGATTGTTTGGATATTCGAAATTGTAGATTCGAAACGGCTTTTGTTTTTTCGAAATTTGCAGATTCGAAACAACGAGGGAAAAATTTAACGTTAATTGTTGGCTGAATACAATAGATTGAAGGCATGAAAATTAACCAAGAAACTTATAGAGGGAGGGGTCAAAAATAGGGTTGGATCTCAATCTCAGTCTCAATCTCAAATTGAGATATCTCAATTTTTTAATCTCAAAAAATGGGATTTTTTGTGATTTTGAGATCTCAATTAAAATCTCAAATTGAGATCTCAATCTCGAAAATCTCAATTAAAATCTCAATCTCAAATAAATTTTGAGATTAATTTTGTGCTAAAAGCACCAAACTTGAAACACAAAGTTGATGGAAATTTCCAGTTAAAGGGGAGTCCAACTTACGGCCGGGTAGAAAAATTTTTTAACAAGTGACCTTTTAGGGGTAATTTTATGCGAGAAATCGATTGCGCGCATTCCCGAACCTTGAAAACGATCCTTGACTCTGATTCAGAGAAGGAATAGGTGTATTGAAGCGAAAATCAAACATTTTCGGATTTTTATGAGAAAACCGTCGATTCTTAGGTTTTTCTAAGCGGGGAGTCGATTGCGAGAACCCCCAAACCGTGAAAACGTTTCTTTGACCCTGATTCAGGGAAAAACCAAAAAATCGCACTTTCAAAAATCAACACTAACAACGTTTATATAACTCTCTTTACGTAAATAGATTGATTTTCGCTTCAAAACACCTATCACTTCCTTGAATCAGGGTCAAAGAAGCGTTTTCGAGGTTCGGGAATGTGCGCAATCGATTCCCCGCATAAAATTACCCCTAGAGGGTCACTTGTTAAAAAAATTTTCTACCCAGCCGTAAGTTGGACCCCTTTAATGCTGCCTGATTTGAAAGGAAAAATAAAACACTTTCCCTTTGGTCCATTTATTTTTTAACAAAATTTCTGAAATTTTTTTAAAATAAGGGTTGCCCACAGTGACGTAACCAAGGAGGCAAGTGCCCCCCTTTACTGGAAAAAATGAAAATTTTTCTAATGGTCCTCCCTTAGTTTTTTGCCGAAAGTTTTCAGGGTATTCACGTTTATGGGGTGTCAGAGAACACCTCTAACGGAATTATTTTGTTGCGAAAACTTCATATTTTTACCGTGTTTGATTATGCCGAACAATTTCCAATTATTTTTGAAACGATTTGAAAAATTTTTTATGTTTTATATTGCTTAAAAAAATCTCAAAAATCTCAAATTGAGATCTCAATTTGGATCTCAATCTCAATTTTCAAAAATCTCAATCTCAATTTAAAAAAATTTCAATCTCAATTAAAAATCTCAATCTCACCAACCCTAGTCAAAAATTCAACTTTTCAAAAAGTGCTCCAAATTGTCCAATTTTTTGCTGCAACGCCGAAGTCTGCAACTACGTCGTCTACACGCCGACTTCTGCAACCTTGTTACAAACAAACTACGACCATAAGGGTCGGCACAAGCTATCGTACGAAAGTACGACGGCCCCACAAGCTATCGTACGATCGTAAAATTAACGTAAGGGTACGACGAAATCGCCACAAGCTGTCGTACGATCGTACGACGCAGTACAATGGCATCGTACGAAATTCGTACGATAGCTTGTGGCCATTTCGTCCGTCGTACGAGTGTATTTTACACTCGTACGATGACTTCGTACGATAGCTTATGCCGTTGCTTGTGGGGACACGATAGCTTGTGGCGACCCTAATTTTTAGAAATATAGGGCCCCGATCGCGCTGCGATCATGAATATGCTATTTTTTACATAATTTCGCTATGGGCTGTCCATATGAGATGCTTATTGTAATATGGTGCACGAAGTGCGCCGAATATATGTTTAAGAGCGACTAGCGCGCGAAGATGCTGTAGCTTAATTCAAATTTTGAATTAAAATTTTTTTATTCATATAAAATAAAGAAACATTTATTAGGCCCAAGATTTATTTAATGTCTTGAAATGTGTATCTGGGCTATTGTTTATAACAAGAAGGTCTCCGACAACATTTTTAAGTTGATTTATTTGTGGATGCACTTTAGCTGATTTAAAATTGAAGAATTTTAAAATCAACATTCTGGTATGTTCATCATTTTTAAAATACATAAAATAAAATATTGGCACATATAAATTCGTCATCTAAATATTTTTTAAAAATAACTTTGTATAAATTGGAGACCGAGCGACTACGGCGCTCGGGAAAACCTGCGGAGCTACCGAGCGACAATCCCAAGCGGAGCTTCCGAGTGGCGATCTCGATCACGCTTCCGAGCGACACTCTGTATATCAGCGCCGTAGGCAAGGGGGACATGTCCTCCCGTAGCCGGGAAATTTATATTTTTTCACTTTATCATAAGTGTCCCTCCTCTTAAGTACCCATTATCACACGGCGCACGAAAGTTTGCAAAAAGTTGCGACGCCATTATTATGTATAAATGGCGCAATTGGGAGAGTATAATTTGATTCTATGAAAAGTGCAAAAATATTTGGACGAGAGTGGGATTCGAACCCTCGACTATCAAGCCATAAGACTCGCAACTCTCTCAATTGCGCCATTTGGGCATAATGGCGTCGCAACTTTTTGTAAACTTTCGTGATCCGTGATCAACCTCAATAGGTGTCAAAAATCTTAAAATTTCGACACCTTCTCAAGGTATATCGTGATAAGGGCTTGGATCGTCCTTCAAAAGTTAGTTCGAACTAGAGGTGTCACAAAACTCGAACTCGAAAGCTGATACTTTTTATGAAACTCGAACTCTAACTCGATTTTAAAATAAAATGAGACCCAAACAAGAAATAAATTGAGGCTTTGACACCCCTGGTCCGAACGAAAAAACAGACATCACACGTTTTATGTAAGAAGATTCTGAAAAGCATACCAAAGAATAAACCGGATAATATTGTATCAATTTATAATCAATAAACACAATAATAACATCAGTGATGATTGTTGAAATAAGATCAATAATACCTCCCAATATAATTATTGGCATCATAATTTGAAGAAAACGTAAATTCTCTGTTATCTTAATATCAGGTTGGCTAATAAGTTCTGAGAAAATTTTGCTATGATGAAATTTGTTATTCCACATGATTCATCATCATCTTTGTTATACATCATTTTAAAGCCCTTGTTTTCTTCTTTCATTTACACCAAAACACTTTGTAATGATGTTTTAATATAGTGAAATTTTAGGCCAATCAATATGGCTAATCCAAATTTAACTAAAGAAAATCTCCGCACTTTCTTGCGATATGAGTTTGATCGAGGTTCAACTGCAACTCAAGCCTTCGAAAACATCAACAACACTTACGGAGAGGGCACTATCGGCAAAGCTACAATATACCAATGGTATGAGAAGTTCAACAATGGCGAGTCACAATCAAACTGAGGAATGGGCGATGTCCACGAACAGCATTGAGATGGCGGTTGAGCAACTTGTTGCAGGCATCCACACGCTTCTGCTTTTGCTGTTGAGTGAGAACTTTCGGCACCCATGCTCCATATTTTTGTACTCTTCCCATCTTCTTGAGATGATTTTCAATAGTGCAGTGACAACAACCCATTTGCTCGGTCAATTCACGAGTGGTCTGGCGATTGTCCTCTTCGAGAAGCTCTTCAAGCTGGCCTTCATCAAACTTCACAGGTCGCCCAGAACAAAGAGCATCTTCTACGCTGAACTCGCCATTGTTGAACTTCTCATACCATCGGTATGTTGTAACTTTGCCGATAGTACCCTCTCCGTAAGTGTTGTTGATGTTTTCGAAGGCTTGAGTTGCAGTTGAACCTCGATCAAACTCATATCGCAAGCAAGTACGGAGATTTTCTTTAGTTAAATTTGGATTAGCCATATTGATTGGCCTAAAATTCCATTATATTAAAACATCATTACAAAGTGTTTTGGTGTAAATGAAAGAAGAAAACAAGGGCTTTAAAATGATGTATAACAAAGATAATGATGAATCATGTGAAATAACAAATTTCATCATAGCAAAATTTTCTCAGAACTTATTAGCCAACCTGATATCTTTTATATTCTCGTGATGTTTTATGAAATTACTTGATATCTATGTGACAAGCAAATTTTATCATCCGATTTAAGTCTTCGCAATTTTTTATTAACCCATGATAATAAGTACATAAATATCCAACATATGATGCACATAGAAAGAGAAATTACAGCGGTAGCGATTAAACCCAACCCGACTAAAAATATTATGTGAGACTGAAAATTCAGTCAGATGATAATATAGGGCCAGTCCTTGCCTCAGGCAGCAGCAGCGCGCTGCGGCGCAGCTGCTGTCTGAGGCAAGGACTGGCCCATACAGGTATTAGGCCTTTCCTTACTGCTACGGTCTTTCTTTACCGGCCTTTCCTTACTGGCCTTTCATTATTCGCCCTACGCCATTGAGTAAGCCGGTTCATTTGGGACACCCTATTAAGTATTTATTTTAAAAAGCTTACAAAAAATATAACACATTAGAAATAAGCATCCAGTTAGCTTTAAAAAATTAAGATTATCTTTATTAAACAAAAAACTTACCCCAAACAACTGTAAAGCAATTCCAAATGCAAGAGGTGCATTAGTTTCATAAACTTTGTAGAATATCGTCGCAGCAGCTCGTTCCATAGTAATAGCCAAAAAAGTGGTTTTCCACACAGCTGGGCCTGTTATTTGAACAAAATGGAGGACCAAAAATATACTGCCATTCTGGCGATCACTAGTATGAGTAAAAATCACAATAGTGTATATGAAATTGCCAAAGCCTGTCACAAAGAAAATTAGATACAAGTTTGATGTGATCAATCTAAAATTTAATATTAGTTAAATGTTGAATTTATTGTACCGAAGATTTCTGTGGTAGCTTTGCTTTAAGCATGAATTATAGAAAAATATAGGGGTTAATATCGTGTTTATAAAGCCTATTGTTCCATTTAGACTCCAAGTTAGTAGACTAAAAATTGGAAAACCATTCGCAAAAAGATCTTCAAAATACACTTTTCCAGTGCCAGTTGCATTGCTCATTTTCTTAAAGGACCAGTCCAGTAAGTTATAATCATATGAAAAGATGATATATTCGGAAAGATCATGAAAAATGGAGCATTTTTTGTTTTTACGGCATGTTCTGAATCGTTGTAGTTTTCGAGATAATTGCATTTGAATTCGTTACAAGCTCTTCGTTGTAATACACAAACTTTTTTGAATTTTTTGCGAAAAAATCGATTTTTGCATCAATTTTTTAAATTTTTATCAAATGAACATTGTAGCAATTATTTATAGCTAAATGAGACGAACAAAATGACACCAAAATTAGCCAATTTGAACATTATTTTGGGTTATTGAAACGAAAATTCTGATTCATGTTTTCGCTTCAATAACCCAAAACAATTTTCAAATTGGATAATTTTGGCGTCATTTTGTTCGTCTATTTAGCTATAAAAAATTTCCGAATGTTCATTTTATAAAAATTTTAAAAATTGATGCAAAAATCGATTTTTTTGCAAAAACTTCAAAAAGTTTGTGTATTACAACGAGGAGCTTGTAACAAATTCAAACGCAATTATCTCAAAAACTACAACTATTCAGAACATGCCGTAAAAATAAAAAATGCTCCATTTTTCATGATCTTTCCGAATATATCATTTTTATGATTGCTGGACTGGTCCTTTTCTAGTGGCTAGAGGACTTTCGAAGATGTGTAACTTTTTTCAAGATAACTTACTAACTAGTTTGCTTAATTTTAAAGATTTAGCTTCAAAAAAACCTAACTAGCCATGGGATTATCTGTCAAAAAGTTATACTGTTCACCCATTTTATTTCCTAGTCGCTAGTCACTAGTCAACAATTGAAACAGGCCCCTGGCCACGACATTTACCGCGCAGCCCCACTTGAAATTTTCTGAACATTTATACAGATATAATGACTTATAATTTTGAAATTGGGCAAAAGTTTTCGGACCCGACCAGGACTCGAACCCAGACCAGGCTCCTGACTACCGTCCAAGTGCACTACGATTGTGCTACCGAGACCTCCAACTGATATTCACCAGAAAACGGGCATCAGTTGGAGGTCTCGGTAGCACAATGTAGTACACTTGGACGGTAGCCAGGAGCCTGGTTCGAGTCCCGGTCGGGTCTGAAAACTTTTGCTCAATTTCAAATTAAATGTATACAATAGCAATTTTTAATAAAGTCCGTTTCCGCCACCAATGGGAAAAAAAGTCCGGGGCGACAGTCAAGTGGTCCAAGGCACCGCCCGTCCGATCTGGCAAGTTAAGCAACGCTGGGCCCGCAGGTTCGATCCCGCCAAAAATTTTGATTTTTAAACAATTCTTTTACAAAAAATGGAGCAAAAAATTTTTGCTTCATTATTTGAAAAGAATTTTTTTGAAAATCAAAAATGTTTGCACTAGCGGGATCGAACCTGCGGGCCCAACGTTGCTTAACTTGTTAGATCGGGCAGGCGGCGCCTTGGACCACTTGACTATCGCCCTGGACTTTTTTTCCCATTAGCGGCGGAAATGGATTTTATTAGAGATTTAATAGCGTCGTGTATCTCTTTCTCTATCATAATAGCCACCGGGAGTGGGAGAAGTTTCACGCCGATAGTAGCGGTCGGTCTCTTGCGTGTACACGACTCGGTGCTCAGTTTCTGGTGGCGGTGGTGGTGCTGCATCACGTTCAACGAACCTGACCCGCGGTGTTGTTGTTCCTGCTAAACTAAACATTTAATCCCCAATATAAAAAGCACTATACAAAATAATTTATTCCATCACTTAATTACAATTTTTAAACTAAAATTTGCAGCTAAACACCTGATTGATTCGACGAGCTCTTCCGGCGGGACATCAGACTTCTTACGCCGAACCAGCCAGCGAACCATATCCCAATGCAACAGATGCATGGCACACATAAGAAAAGTAGACAAAGTAAAAGTCCAAGTATCCACCCGATTATCCTTCCAACTTGCCTAAAATCTCCGGAACTATAACGCATAGAAAGGGGACTTTTTGCTAGCCGAAAAGACTCCAATCAAAAATTCCTTAGGCTTGGGCTTAGGCTTGGGCTTAGGCTTAGGATTGGGCTTGGGCTTGGGCTTAGGCTTGGGCTTAGGCTTAGGCTTGGGCTTAGGCTTAGGCTTAGGCTTAGGCTTAGGCTTGGACTTGGGCTTGGACTTGGGCTTAGGCTTGGGTTTAGGCTTAGGCTTGGGCTTAGGCTTAGGCTTGGGCTTAGGCTTGGGCTTAGGCTTACTTGATGGAGGCAAGTTCGATTCAGTGACAGTGAAAAAAGAGCTGACAACGTGGTTAAAGGACCAGTCCAGTGGGAAAAAAGTTGCCATTTTTGTTGATATTCAGAAAGTTCATGAAAAATGAAGCATTTTTTGTTTTTACGGCATGTTCTGAATCGTTGTAGTTTTCGAAAAAATTGCGTTTGAAATTTTGAATTTGTGTACATGTTTTCGTTGTAATACACAATTTTTTTGAATTTTTTGACAACTTTTATCCCACTGGACTGGTCCTTTAAGTGGATAACAAGCAATAATTCGATCCGACAAGCTAAATATCTTAAATAAGACAGGTTTGATCCCCCCTCCCTTCCCCGTCAGTTTCGACTTTCAACATTTTTATTAGATTTTCGCTGCAGTAGAACGAACTGTACACTTGTCTATTTTCAATTGGAGTCTTTTGTGCGCTCTTACCATCCATAAGCATCATAACCTCCGTAGCCGTACGAATAATCATATTGGCGTTTAACCCTAGGCAAATTATCGGCTGAGCTATTAGTTATATTACCCAAATCGGCTAAAATATAGCCAAATAAGATTAGATGGAGAAATACTCGTAGAAAAAGACGCCACATTTCCGAAGTTACCATTCAAGTTCTAACTTGTCATGATGCTGTACAACATGTGATCCCGTCCTATATCTACGATCTAGTTGGACATGCCCGTAAAAGGTCGAAGTGTCCACTTGAAAGTGGTAGCCCGAGCGAAAAACTACTTGTGGCTATGCCCTTTTTTGAAGTTTTGATCCAAGAAGTCGGAGAAATACCGGTTAATGTAAATAAAAATGAAGAAATTGTTATTTCAATAATCTAACAGCAAAATTGTCGAACTAGGAAAAGAAACTTCAATTTGTAAATAATATCATTTTTTGTGTACAAATAAAGAATAATATTGGGTTGTGCGGAAAATAACCGGCTTTTGCAGGATTCAATCGTATCGTTATAAAAATGACTCCTCTTGGAGAGGGGGGGGGGGTTTTATGCGGGGAATCGATTGCGCACATGAAATGTTCTGTGTAATGAAACGAAAACCTGAATTTGAATTCCTGAAGAAATTTTTTTGAAAAAATTTCACCGCCAATCGATAGAGCGCATCGAAAAGTCGGTAGTAGCCCAATTTTCGTTAAAAATTTTCTATTCTTCGTTTTTGAGGAAATTTATTAGGTTGTTTCAAAAGTTCCTGGCCAAGAACAAAATTCGTTTTATTTCAACTTCTTGGTATGAAAATTTTCCCTCTCTCAAACTTGCCTCTGTGGTGCAGTGACAAATCAGCGGCTTCGTGGCCACAAGGTCGCGGGTTTTTATGCTAATTTGGAACCAAATTGGCTCCAAGTGGGATTCGAACCCGCGACCTTGTGGCCACGAAGCCGCTGCTTTGTCACTGCACCATCGACGCAAGTTTGAGGAAGGGAAAATTTTATACCAAGTTGTTGAAATAAAACGAATTTTGTTCTTGGCCAGGAACTTTTGAAACAACCTAATAGTTCGAAGTTGGCTAAATTTCGGGCAATTTAAACCAGGTGGCTAAAGGGTGGTACCGCCCGGGGTGATGGTGGGTGGATTCAGGAAATACGAATTGTTGAGACTTTTTCGAGGCATATTCCTCATAGGGGTAACTTCCAGTGAACCAAAATTCCTCCTCGATTCGAGTTCCCCATGTCGAAAAAATCTGAATACAAAAAACAGATTGGTAGGTCAAGTCGTTCAGGGACATCCGTCAACAACTTCGGGGACATCGGTCAACATAATAATAAATGCTTTTTAAACTCTCCTCGTGAAATCCAACAAAACACACTTTGTCCCCGAAGTTGTTGACCCTATGTCCCCGGAGCTGTTGACCCTATGTCCCCGAATGACTTGACCTACCAAGATGATTTGGAAAAAATTTCAAATTCGAATTTTTTACCACTTGATCCAACACAAAAACTATTTATTAAATTCCCTGAAATTTAAGATCGAGTACAAAAATTACAACTGAAAGGACAATTCAATTTCATGAAGCGTGCTTGATCCACACAAACGTTC